>JARYZH020000006.1:9652397-9944897 GCA_030021035.2 Notholithocarpus densiflorus | reverse complement strand
AGAATAATGGACTTGATCATGAGATGTTGGTTGCTTTGATATATCAGGAGTGAGATCTATAAGTCACAGTCAAAACCTCAATATGTTGGGCAGCCGCATTTAGTGTTGATGGAACATATATTCTCAAGATGGAATTCATAATCTCTTAACAGAGACATAAAATATTCCCTTGAGATAAGTTTAATGGGTTTGGTTATTCAAGAGAGTTGGGCCCAACCACTTTAGTAAGTTGTTACTAAAGTATATATTTATGAAATTGGATTTCATATATATATGATGAATAACGTAAAGGATTAAACCGGGTACTCAAGGATTAAGATGTAGTAATCTTCAAAGTGGCAGTCTATTTCATGACTTTGTATTACTACGAATATTTTAATGAAGGGGTTGCATGTATAATAAAGTCTTTGTATATAATTTATAGATAAGGCCTAGAATGCAACTATATTTATATAGTGGTATTAAATATAGTTAATGGTAATTTTGGACTTGTTAAGAGTTGATAGAAAAGCCCAAGGCCCATTGGAGCTAGTGTCTTATTAGTCCCTTTTGGTCCCACTCCAAGCCACATACTAGAGCCCAATTGGAAAGGCCCAAAAGGCTAATCCAATTAGATAATCAGTTGTATATAACAAGAGAAACATACAAAATTTCATAAGTGCTTTTTCATAAGGTTAAGATGAAGGTCTTTCATAAGAGAGTTCTCATAAGGAATGAATTGGAATGTATGTGAGTGTTGGACACTCTTTATTCTTTCCTTGGAAATTGATTGAGAGACCACACATCTTAGGCATTAAGTGCAATTGGAGTGAAGATTAAAAGTCTTCCCAAGAACTTCGGATCTTCGGTTTTGAATTTCATCGCACCAAGGTACGCTTTCTTGTTCTTAAATTCTGAAACTTACATAGTACATGTTATCAATTGCAAATGAAGTAGACCCGTTAATTTTTCCGCTGCGTATGTTTTGTATGCGATACAAACATGTATTTTTCCTACAAATGGTATCAGAGCGGTCTTCAATTTCGAATCT
Organism: Notholithocarpus densiflorus; assembly: GCA_030021035.2. Lineage (NCBI taxonomy): Eukaryota > Viridiplantae > Streptophyta > Magnoliopsida > Fagales > Fagaceae > Notholithocarpus > Notholithocarpus densiflorus. The sequence goes on along the minus strand of JARYZH020000006.1, from coordinate 9,943,867 downwards.
GTATAACATGTTTTGTGAGTTTTGGAATTAGAAATTATAGTTTCATATTGTTTGAAGATTATGCTTTTAATTTTCTGCATGGTTATTGAAACTATGATTTGATAAAAACTGATTTTGATGTTATGGTGTTGTTTAAATTTGAATTTAAGTATGTTAAATTGATCTTTAAGGCTATAGCATCAATGAATTTCAGTTTTGATATCATTCTCTGACTATCATGTTCGTATGTTACTTTTTTGTTCAAGAAAAATTGTAGAAAACTGCCTTGGAAAAATTCTGGAAATTCGTGTTTCATCATGAGTTTCGATCGATCAAAAATTACTTTCGATTGATCAAGTGAAACAGAGATCATACTTTGTTAAATAGATTGATTTCGATTGATAGTAGATCGATCGAATTTGTTTATCGCTCGATCGAGAGGCAATTTCGATCAATCGAAGAAGTCAGATGGTCAAGTTCGAATTTCTTTAATTTTTTCAATCGATCGAGGGGCACATTCGATCAATCGAAAGAAGGAAATTCAGAATTTTTCTAAGTGTTTTCACATAAAGAAAGTTTCTGTTTGAATTTTGTGTTTTCACTATTTTTCCTTACGCCTTTTTCGCGGGAAGAGCTTAATCGCGAGATTCTCACGAAAATGCATTTGAAGGGAATTTTGAATATTTTCTAAATGTTTTCAAATGTATAAGGTGTAAGGCAATGTGTGATGTGATTACACATGGTTCTAACTAAAAGACCTAATGAGATTAAAGGTATTAGTTATATAGAACTCTTAGTTCTAAATAGTTTGGGACTTGTCTTTTAAGAAACATTCTAATGAGATTGGAATTGTTGTATGATTAAAAGTATTTAACTTAATTTATTTTAATTAGAAGTTTTAATGAGATTAAAGCTTAATTAAAAGGTATATAGTTTCTAATGAGATTAGAATTCTTAATGAAATAAGTTAAGGATAGAGTTCAATATAACTAATTTTTGATCCATTAGTGTTTAAGGAATCCTAAATAGCTTAGGACTTCCATTTTAGTTAGTGATTCTAATAAGATTAGAGTCTTCAACAAGTGCAAGGTTGTTAGTTATGATGGGATCACAATTATTTAAAGAAAAACTCAAATAATGAGTGAGAGTGTTGAAATAGCCCATTTGTTAAGTTTATTGTAATGTGAGTAGGTACCTTGTCTTGACTTCGAGTCTTGCATTCCATGCGGAGGGTAATTATTTCATGGATTACAAGGTTAAACTTCTTTGTGATAGCGCGAATGTTCGTTACGCTATAGTGACGTGACTTAGTTACATCACATTGTATTTAAACAATTAAACACATTTGATGTGTAGGGTTAAAATTGTGATTAGATCACAATGATTTCATGACAATCCACTTGTTTTAAAATTTCTAGTGGGAGAGAGATACAAGGGTTGGATCTCACGGCCTCCATTATCGGTTCATAGTAGTGTGGGTAAGCACCTCATCTTGGCGTATATGCCTCGTGATCCCAAAGGAGAGTGTTTTGTTTCATGGTACCACAAATTTAAACACTATAAAGGGAGATGAAATGTGGCTACACATGATTCTAGATAATGGTGTACACTAGACTAAGTGTAATGTTAACCTCCCAAAGGAGCTGTGTCATTATTACTTAGAGGCTAAAGGTAATACGACATATTATTAGTGTATGATAAGAGTTATCATGATAGCACTAATAATGAGAATAGTTCTCAATCAATTAATGTGTTTATAATAAATTTGCTACCAAGGAATTATAGACATGGATTGGGTTGTCGTTGCACCTAGTATAGTATGTTTATGGGTTCTATACTATGTGGTTATGGATGCAAAATATAATGTCCCTGTAATTATGTTCATAGTCTTAAAATAAAGTTGTCATAAATTTTGTCCTCTAGCTACTATTTTAAATGAATCACATTAACTAAGAAATAATTTTGGACATGGTGCTTAAAGGAGTTGAAATACATATTTATGTTTCAATTCAGCATTGTCATAATTTCCTATGCATGATGTATTAATGGAAGATAGCTTATGATGTGATCATAGTCTTCATTGAAATGCTAATATGTTACATTGGCTTTTATCTCAATTGTACTACAGCATGAGATGCAAGAGTTAGTACTAGACTTAGACTTTATATTAAATCTAAATGAGATGTTTTGGTATGAAATATCGTGCTACTAGAAGATATTCAATATAAGCCATATTGAGTGCCAAGAAAAGCTTAAGGAGTTCCAATTCCACATCATTTTATGAAAATATTTTATTTTTAAAATGAATTGGAATTCTTGGATGTAGAGATTGAATGTTAATCTCATATGGATATGATCCACAAGTCCTTGTTAGAATCATTTGATCAATTCAGATTGTTTTTTGAAAATAAGTAAATTTTTTATATATTATCTGAATTGATGAGTGAGTTCTACACAACGGAAGACATCCTAAAAGCTAAGGCTAGGATCAATATGATTTAATTCAAATTCTTAGCTTAAACCGAAAGGTAAAGGTGATAAGAAGAGGAATTATAATACCAAACAGTTGGATAAGCAAGTTGTCCTAGTAGTTACCAAAAAGGAAATTAGACTCGTAAGTATGACCAAAAGGAAAGCGTTTCCAGTTTGGTAAAGCTAAGCATTGTCCATGATTGTTTTGTAGATGGAAATTTACATGTTTTACTTTTAAAGAGAAAGTTTTCATCCTTTGGTATTGTATGTTTTGGCACTTATGTCTAGACATTATTAATCTAAATAATATTTAAGATTGGTGAAAGATGGGCTTTTAGAACCATTATTTTGTCATATTCCCAATCTATGAATTTTATTTAGAGGATAATATGATCTAGAACTCCTTTATTGTAAATGAATATAGTATTTATGACTTCTTTAAGTCATAACATACATAAAGGAGGAATAAGACTCTTTTAGAAATAGTAAAGTACATGATAAGTATTTCCATTTGTTTGTTTCTTTTGGAGATATACTCTTTGTATTACTATACATTTTCTAAAGTTGATTTCAAAAGTTTGTTCCTAGGACATTTGTTAAATTGTGGTTTGGGTGAAAACCTAGTATATGATACTTCCACTTTTGGAAATGTCCAGCACTTGTGCTAGAATGGAAGTCTGACAAATTGAAATCAAAAGGTAGAAAAATGTATGTTTATGTTGGGTATTCAAAAGGAATTGCAGAAGATTGTTTTGGTAGTCATAAAGAAGACAAGATGTTTGTAAAGTACAAATACAAAGTTCTTACAAGATGTTTGTAAAGTACAAATACAAAATTCTTGATGATGACTATGTGAATAATCTTAAAGAATTGTTCTAGAAGAAAATGTCAGAATTTTTTGTAAGACAACTATAAAGTACATTTAGAAATGAGATGGTTGTATTGGATACACCACAAGGTATTATTCTATATATATATATAGCTAGTACACCGGTACAATATCGTAGTGGGAAGATTGTAAATTCATACTTTTGGGATAAACTTTTGAAGTCATTCCACAAGGATATGAATTTGATCCTTGGTCCTACGTAGTGGCCATAGATGATATGAATATGAATTATTGGATCAATGTTATGTGAATAGAATTAGATTCTATTTAAAGTCTAGAACTTGTAGAGGCGCCTATTGTCATTGAACCCATTGTTCTCAAATAAGTCTACAAAGAAATGAGATTGATAGATTTGAAGGTGCAAACCTTCAAAGTCAAGACTAGTGGCAAAAAGATTTATTCAGAAAGAAATGGTTCGACTATGAAAAGATTTTTTCACCAATAGTCAAGTTTGACTCTATTTAGATTCTCTTATCCATTATATTTCATATGGATGAAATATGAAAATGGATATCAAGAAAGCTTCTTTTAGTAGCAATCTTGAGGAAGACATCTATATGATGTAACTAGACTTGTTCATAGAGAACTAGTAGTGTTAAATATGCAAGTTGCTTAAATTCCATTTATGGACTAAAGCAAGCATACGTATCATAAAATATCATCTTTGATCAAGAAATCAAATTGTTTGATTTTGATCAAGTATTAAAAGGCCTTAGGTGTGTAAAGCTATATAGAATAATAAATCTCATAATGTATGTTGATGACATTCTAATCATTTAGAATGATGTAGAGTTATAGTCATCAATAGAGGTTTTGTTGTCTAGTCCAGTTTGATATAAAAGTACTTGGGAAAGACTAGTCACATCCAAAGAATTAAACTTTGTTAACATTCAAAAATTAGGATGATGAGTCTATCTAAAACTGCTTAAATAGATTAGATTCTAGCAAAGTATAGCATGTAATACTTCAAGAAAGGATTTCCTTCCTTTTAAGTTTGAAGTTCCTTTATAAAGGATTACGGTCCTTAGACATATAAAAGGAAGAGCATATTAAGACAGTTCCTAATATCATGTCTATAAGGAAGTCTTTATGCTATGCTATATACTAGGCTAAATATCTATTTTGCGGTGGGCATAGTAAGCAAATATCAATTTAATCAAAGATCACTTAATTTAGTGGGAGTAATGCATATACTCAAATATCTTAGGAGAATGAGAGATTGTATGCTTGTCCACGAAAGTGAGGTTTTGATAGTTACAGGATGTACAAATATTGACTTGTATTTTGATTGTGATTCATGAAGTTGGACTTCAATATATGTGTTCATCCTAGATGGTGAAGATACACATTAAGCGTAAGTATTATCTCATTAGAGATATATGAATTGTCACGCCCCAAACCCCAAAGGGGTCCAAAGCATGAGAAATACGTCTCAAAGTACCTGTAGATTTTTTTTTCTTTTTGACAATCCAATCCACAAAAATCATATCAAGTACCAACATTAAGAATTATCATAATAATTTCATTGAATGTACTCTCAAAGTAAGTCAGAGCTCTAAGCATTAATTACAATGACCAATGGCCACAAAAGAATAGAGGTCTGAATAAATAATTACATATCAACAGCTTGCCCCATCAGTGGGAATAAAGTCACAACCACTATAATATACAAAAAAAATGAGTCAAGCCTATTCTAAGATGTACAACATCTAATATCTCCATTTCAAAAGTTCAGCCTCCATCAGTAGTTAGTCTAACTACTATTAGCCACCAAAAAGCTGTCTCAAAAGATTTTTGCCTACTCTGAAAAGTTTATAAAATAATGGGATGAGACAGAGCCCAGTAAGTAGCACATTTAATGGGGGTGGGGGAAATGCAAGTTTCATCTTCAATAATAATAATCTAACAAGAATGATCTAATAATGAAACACAAAGTTTCTCAAAGTAAATACCTTGAAACTATATACTATAATCTGTGAGCATTAACAATATAATTTCCGAAGGCATAATATCTAACATAAGATAAATTATCACAAATATACCACACTACCACATAAACCGGTCAGGGGATCCACCCATTCACAACTGACATGATATTGTCCTCTCTGGTATGCAGACTCTTGGCCCCATGGACAGCAGCCTCACCTATACCCTTAAGGTTTTTCTCTCCCTCCATGGGCAGCAGAGAGAGCGCGTCAAATAGGACCTCTCTTGCATGTGGTCTCTTGGCCCCATGGACAGCAGCCTCACCCACACACAATCAAGAAACCTCTTCCCCCCATGGACAGCAGGGAAGAACGCGTCATCCAAAGTGAAAGGGCACTGACCTGGATTTGATTCCATTGTCACAAAGACTACGGAAACCAAATCGGGTGATCACCGGGAAATCACACATGGCATGGTGTCAAAACCACATAAAGCTCACAAGTATACATTCCCTTTCAAATACATAGTTTATAACCAGGTAGTTTCAGAAAAACCTTAAATAGTCTAACTTCTACAAAGTTTGTAAGGTTTTCAACTTCATTCTTGTCAAGAGATTTTCTATCAATTTCCCAAATAATACAAGACAAGATAAGCATCTTTAAATTTTCTAATATACCATAATATCTATGATTTCCTTATCAAAGATTAAATAAAAGATGCTCATTTTTCCATATCAACAATTCATGCATTTCCCCAAATGCAATACCAAATATGATGCATTTTTCAAATATAATAATATATAATAGGTTCACAACACAATACTTTTAAGAAATCATATTTCCATATATCATTTTCCAAAATGTGTTTGACCCAAAAACAACATTTATAAAACATGGTTATTTTCCAAAAATCCCATTAAAAAGCTACTTACCTCGCAACCGCAAAATCCTAATTCTCCAAGCTCCAAGGAGATTAGCTAGAACCTAAACAATATCAAGTAAACCTATCACAATAAGTATAGAGCTTGAAATTGCATCTAGCCACAATTTAGGAATTGTCAAATAATCACTTAATTAGGCAAGCCTAGTATTTAACCTCATCAATAATAATATATTCCACTTCCATAGTTTCTCAACCAATTGATTCACAAGGTATAAACTCCAATTTATAAAGTTAACCCATTTAATATCATCTCCCACATTATGACTAGCTTCCATAAAATTTACACTACATCATTAAGAGACCCATGAAATCAAAATCAAAATATCCTCCAAGACAAGAAATTTAGAACTTCAACTAACTCCAAATAACCCAATGACAATGGAAAAATTAAATTTACCAACCATCACATGTTATAACTTAAAAACCCCTAAATTTTCCACCATAAATCAACCTTAGGTAGTTATCATTAGTACAAACCATATACCCACTCATCAAATAATTCCACCAATACAAAACCCGTATATACAAACACATAAATATCACTTCTAATGCTCATAAATCACATGGGTATCATCATTAAAGCTTAGATAAAAATAACCTCAAGCAAAAGTGTAAAACCCACCAAAAAGATGAGAAATTTTTACCTCAAAAAAAGGATGTGAAGGTGTTTATGGGTTCCCAAAATTTTTTTGGTGATCTTATCGGAAAAATGATGGTGGAAATGGTGATATGGAGGTGCCAGCAAGAGAGTTTGAAGGAGTGAAGAGAAGCTGCCAGACGGGAAATGAAAAAGAAGAAAAAGAAAGAAATGAGAAGAAAGGAGCCGGTCAAAGAGATTAGGGAGAATTGAAAAAGGAGTGGTGGGTAGTGGGGTTAGGTGGGGCTTGGCACGTGGGAAACCAAAAATCTGAACTTACATTTAAAAAAAAAAAAAAAAAAAAACTGACGGGACATTACATGAATACTTGAGAAGTAGTAGTAGAAAAGATAATTTATGCAATAAATCTGGCTGTAACTTGTTTCCAAGCCTTGCCTTAGAGTAACTATGAATTACTCTAAAGGGAGATAAGTGTCGGATATATGGTAAATTGTCTTTGAGGACAAGTGGGAGATTGAAGGGGTTTATGCCCTAAAATCCAATTTATTTGCATGTCATAAATGATTAAATAGTTTAATTATATGAGACTATCTATAAATGAACTAATGGGACATTATCTTAATCCATGAGATGCATAGTATGTGATTTATGTGATTTAGTCAAAGAAGATATAAATCACAAGTTCTTTGTAAACTCAGAATTTTAGTTCGTAGTCGGTGATGAAATTGGGCATTTCATCTGCGAAGACTATAACATATCAACTACGATGATTTGTCTTGATCATGGAAGTGGAGACTTCTAGTTGGTATGTTGATATGTTTTAAGAGTTAAGACATATTGAACTGGACCGCTATGAGATTTATTATTCTCCTAATGACTGTCAAATGAATAATAAATCTCACGACTTCTATTTACATGAACTCTAAATCCTGAGAGAATAATGGACTTGATCATAAGATGTAGGTTGCTTTGATATATCAGGAGTGAGATCTATAAGTCACGGTCAAAACCTCAGTATGTTGGGCAGCCGCATTTAGTGTTGATGGAACATATATTCTCAAGATGGAATTCATAATCTCTTAACGGAGACATAAAATATTCCCTTGAGATAAGTTTAATGGGTTTGGTTATTCAAGAGAGTTGGGCCCAACCACTTTAGTAAGTTGTTACTAAAGTATATATTTATGAAATTAGATTTCATAAATATATGATGAATAACATAAAGGATTAAACCGGGTATTCAAGGATTAAGATGTAGTAATCTTCAAAGTGGCAGTCTATTTCATGACTTTGTATTACTACGAATATTTTAATGAAGGGGTTGCATGTATAATAAAGTCTTGGAATATAATTTATAGATAAGGCCTAGAGTGCAACTATATTTATATAGTGGTATTAAATATAGTTAATGGTAACTTTGGACTTGTCAAGAGTTAACAGAAAAGCCCAAGGCCCATTAGAGCTAGTGTCTTATTGGTCCCTTTTGGTCCCACTCCAAGCCACATACTAGAGCCCAATTGGAAAGGCCCAAAAGGCTAGCCCAATTAGATAATCAGTTGTATATAAGGAGAGAAACATACAGAATTTCATAAGTGCTTTTTCATAAGGTTAAGATGAAGGTCTTTCATAAGAGATTTCTCATAAGGAATGAAATGGAATGTATGTGAGTGTTGGACACTCTTTATTCTCTCCTTGGAAATTGATTGAGAGACCACACATCTTGGGCATTAAGTGGAATTGGAGTGAAGATTAAAAGTCTTCCCAAGAACTTCTGATCTTCGATTTTGAATTTCACCACACCAAGGTACGCTTTCTTGTTCTTAAATTCTGAAACTTACATAGTACATGTTATCAATTGCGAATGAAGTAGATCCGTTAATTTTTCCACTGCGTATGTTTTGTATGCGATACAAACATGTATTTTTCATACAGGATGCGTATACCATAAATAGTTACTGGATGCTGAATTATAGGCTTTTCCTAGGTCCATGGGTGGACAGGATTACGCTGAAAGGTCCCTTTGATCCTCTCTATCCCACAACTTCTATGAATGGAAGGATTAGATGATCGAGGTCCCTTCTAAGAGTAGGACCAACTCACTAGTTAAGCCGTGTCTCATATAGTTAGCCTAGACTAAGTCAAAACTCGTGAGGACTTGGAAAGATCCAAGCCTAGGGTAGGATATCCTTCATAGGATTGCTTTCAAAATGAGTCAAAGGGAAAATTTCTAGTTTTCATTTGTTGGTTTGCCCTTTTTGCTTGCATCAAAGAGTTGTGCTCTACTCCAGGTTCTATCCATCCTGTTTACACAACATTTGTGATTAAGCCTTAGGGAAAAGCAAAAACTGTTGTTTGTGCATTAGATCATACCCAATCTCTAAGGGTTTCCAACCCTACAAGGGCATGCATGCATACACTAATGGCTTCGTCATGTAAATGTGTACAGATAAAATTTGTCGCAAGTAGCCAGAAGTCTGCACCAAGGAGGACATTGCCACTAGTCCAAGATCTTCTCTAAGAAGGCAAGGCCATCCAGAATGATGTCTCTTCATTGTAAATTTGAATTTCCTTGTAAAAGGCCCACTGTTGGAACCACTGTCTATAGCGCATGTTCTAGGGGCATTGTAAAAAGCCAAAGTTTTGTAAAAGCATTGATTTCTTTGTAATCAAAACCACAATTTCAAGCATGATATGAAAGTTCCAGTTACTTGCCAAGCTTGTGCATTAATTTTGCATCACCACAGAAACTCACCAAGATAAATACCCGCTCAAGGGTCCAAGCCGATATTTTCAAAAATGATAGGTGCATTTTTAATAAGCAAGAACCTAAACTAACTTCGTGTTTGTTTTGTGTTTCCACATTGTCAAATTTTCAAATGTACCCCATTTCTTTCCCATCCCATTCTTTTCCTTTCCAAGAATATAAAGAGAAAAGATTGCTAAAAGGAAGCAGTCCAAGTTACGATCACATTGTGATCCTATCATTACTAGGTCTTGTGCTAAAGAGATGTCTACTAGTGGTCCTTCCCCCATTGAGGAAAACACTCAAAAGATTGCTCTCCTGAAAGAGTAGATGGCTGAAATAATGCACATGATGCAACAGCTGGTTGTAGGAGGGAGCCAAGATTCGTTTGGTCCCATTTCGGAAGGCCCTGTGCCCTTGTCTGAAAATGAGACTTGGCTGCTACTAGATCCAAATCAATGCCAAACCACACCGTTATTTGTCCCGCAAGGAGGACCAAGAATTGAATCCTCCTAAGGATAAGACCTCAGAGTCTGGTTATGGCTAGATCAAAAGTCAAGTGGAAACCTTGACTGAGAAAATCCGTATCATAGAGGGCTCTAGCGCTCGAGGAAGTGCCGATTTGGATAGCTTGATCGATTTCCCTCAGGTCATTATGCCTCCCAAGTTCAAGGCACCCGAGTTTGTCAAATATGATGGCATTGGAGATCCTTGTGCCCATTTGCGCATATTCTGTAGGAAGATGGCACCTGTTGATACTCTGTATTTTGTTCGCCCTCGATTTGAGTGCCGGACCCTGAAAAATCCAAATGTGTTATTTTCTCTCCATAGGGATGCGAGGATATCCAGAATGATATGGCACAACCCGTTCGGACGCTGGAGCACCCAAAGTGCCTTTTTCAGCTAAAATGACCAAAATGCCCCTTGTCAACCTAGGGTTGACTGAAGGTCAAACGAGGTCAAAACCCTCACAAAACAACACTTTTTGTGGTCTTACATCAAATCCGAGCTTTTCGAAGATTTTTGGCAACTTTGACCAAGTTTGACCTAGTTAACCCGGAGTTGACTCCTAGTGGGCCCTAAAAATCCTAACTTTGATCTGGCCAATAGAACGGGTTGAGACCAATGTCATTGCGAAGAATATCAAATTCTCAGTACAATGACTATTCATGGGTTGAAATCGGAGTTAGAACGGCCGAGATATCACGAAAATCGGGATAACACACCGATTGATGCACCGCTAACTTCCGAGGGCCATAACTTTTGATCCGATTTGTGGCCATTTGAAGGTGGAGTCCCTTGAAAGGCCGTAGGGCCGCCGCGTCGTAAATCATGCCGGGACTATAAAAGGCCCTAGGCACCCTCCAGACCAAAAAAAGAAGGAGGAGCTTTTGGGTTTAGCTCTCTGCCTAGACGATTTCTACACATTTTTCCTCTCTTCCAAACACAAAAAACACATCAAAGCCTCTTGATTCTTCCCTTCACCAAAAATACAAGGTATTGTTCTTATACCCAATATTCTTTTCTTTGGTTCTACACCTTGGATTTGGGGTTTAGGGGTGTGGATGTAGCTTTTTAGCTACTATCCACACCCCTAACTATCTAAACCTTTTTTCTGGCATTTATCTTGCTCTTTTTGCCTTAATAATATGATTTACTGCTTTATCTAGCATAATTCTTGCTTTATCTTGCTTTAGCATGCTTTTTTTAGCTTGTTTCCATATGCCTCCATGTTTGTTCATGCGCTAGTTGCCTTTTCTGTTGGGGTTTATGCCCTAAAATCCTATTTATTGGCATGTCATAAATAATTAAATTGTTTAATTATATGAGACTATTTATAAATGAACTAATGGGATATTATCATAGTCCTTGAGATGCATTGTATGTGATTTATGTGATTTAGTCACAGAAGATATAAATCTCAAGTTTCTTGTAAACTCAAAACATTGTTCGTAGTTGGTGATGAAGTTGGGCGTTTCATCTGCGAAGACTATAACACATCAACTAAGATGGTTTGTCTTGATCATGAAAGTGGAGACTTCTAGTTGATGTGTTGATGTGTCTTAAGTGTTAAGACATATTGAACTGGACCGCTGTGAGATTAATTATTCAATCAACAACTGTCACCTGAATGATTAATCTCACGACTTCTAATTTCATAGACTCTCAATCCTGACAGGATAGTGAACCCGATCATGAAATGTAAGTTACTTTGATATATCAGGAGTGAGATCTAATATTGACGGTCAAAACTTCAGTATGTTAGGTAACCACATGTAGTGTTGAGGGAACACATATTCTCAAGATGGAATCCATCATCTCTTTTTATAGAGACACGAAATATCCCCTTGAGATAAGTTTAATGGGAACTGGTTATTCAGGGCGCCCACTTTAGTAAGGAGTTACTAAAGTTTATATTTATTGAAATCAGATTTCAGTAAATATGAATAACTAAATGATTAACCCGGGTACTCAAGGATAAAATAGTTGTTTACAAAGTGACAGTTCATTATGACTTTGTTCACTATGGATATTTCATGGAGGGGTCAAATGATATCATTAGAGTCTTGGGATATAATTTATTAATAAGGCCTAAAGTGTAATTATATTTATATAGAGTTGTCAAGAGTGGTATTAAATATAATTAGTGGCAACTTTGGACTTGTCAAGAGTTGACAGATAAGCCTAAGGCCCATTGGAGCTAGAGTCTTATTTGTTCCCTTTGGTCCCATCTCAAGCCACAAACTAAAGCTTAATTGGGCAGGCCCAAAGGGCTAACCCAATTAGATAATCAGTTTTTATTTAACAAGAGTTATTAAATAAAGTAACTACCAAGGTAGTTAGAATGTACATATGATGAAAAGAAAAGAAAACAGTTTTTCTCTACAATGAGAAGAAGAAGAACTTTCTTTGAGAATCAATGTACATAAAGACTGATGGAGAGACCACTCATCTTGGGCACCATGTGAAATTGGGATGTTGATTAGAGGTATTCTCAAGTCTTGTCTTTGAATTTCATTGCATCACGGTATGCTTTCTACTCTTTGTTCTAGAATTTAAGGTTACATGTTATCTCTCATGAATGAAGTAGATCCGTGTTCGTTGCTTTTGCTGTATGTTTTGTATGAGATTTAAAACCAGATTTTCCAACAATTGGTATCAGAGCAGTCTTCAATATCAAGCTTGTATAACATGTGATTGAGTTTTAGAATTTATGAAAACCGTTATCTTGGTGTTTCAAAATTCTGTAGTAGTTTTTTCTGCATAATACAACTTGCTATTAACGCTTGTTTGTTTATGTTTTACACTAGACATACATGTATGATTGAATTGTTTTTTATATTAAATGATGAACATGTATAGATGTTAGTCTATTAAAGTTTTTTTTGTTATTGGTTAAAATCCTTTGATGAAATTTATTCCTAATGAGATTAGGACTATGTTTTCAAGTTTTCTAGCATTATTACGGTTCTTGATCTTGATCTTGAAAACCTTAATGTTTGATCTGTGAATCTTCATTCATAAAATCGAAAGGTGTTTTTTGATGGAAAATAGCAAAAATGTCAAAAACGGTTACTAGAAAATTCTGAGAAAAATTTCAGTTTTGTGAGTTTCAATCGATTGAATGTTCTTTTCAATTGATCGAAAAGGAATCAAAAACCGATTGATTCAGGCAGAAACTCTATGATGAAATTCTTCATTGTCTCAATCGATTGAGAATTCCTTTCAATCAATCGAATGTTATTTTCGATCGATCGAACAGGAATCGAGAATCGATCGAACGAGGCAGTGGCTTTGTGATGAATTTCTTCATTTTTTCGATCGATCGAGAAAAAGGTTTGACCGATTGAAGGCAATGAATTTTGAAATTTCACTTGCTTTTTGATTAAGTGTTAAAACTTTGATAAAAGGCAATTTTGTGTGTGATGAGATTACACATGATTCTATATAAAGTGATTAATTTTATAGTCCTTAAAAGTTAAGGACATTTATTAATCATTATTTAACTAAAAGACCTAATGTGATCAAAGATATTAGTTAAATAGAACTCTTAGTCCTAAATAGTTTAGGACTTGTCTTTTAAGAAACATTCTAATGAGATTGGAATTCTTGTATGATTAAAAATTCCTTAATTTATTTTAATTAGAGGTTTTTAATGAGATTAAAATTCTAATTAAATTTATATAGTTTCTAATGAGATTAGAATACTTTATCTAGTAAATTAAGGATAGAGTTCTTTATAACTAATTTTTGATCCATTAGGGTTTAAGGAATCCTAAATAGTTTAGGACTTCCATTTTAGTTAGTGATTCTAATGAGATTAAAGTCTTCAACAAGTGCAAGGTTATTAGTTGTGATGGGATCACAGTTATTTAAAGAAAAACCCAAATAACAAGTGGGAGTGCTGAAATAACCCTTTTGTTAAGTTTATTGTAATGTGAATAGATACCTTGTCTTGGCCTCGAGCCTTGCATTCCATGCGGAGGGTATTTACTTCACGGATTACATGATTAAACTTCTTTGTGATTACGTGAATGTTCGTTACACTACTCAGATCGAATTTAAACAATTAAACACATTTGATGTGTAGGGTTAAAATTGTGATAAGATCACAATGATTTCAAGACAATCCACTTGTTTTAAAATTTCTAGTGGGAGAGAGATACAAGGGTTGGATCTCACGGCCTCCATTATCAGGTCATAGTAGTGTGGGTAAGCACCTCGTCTTGGCATATATGCTTCGCGATCCCAAAGGAGGGTGTTTACTTCATAGTACTACAAGATTGAACTTACCCGTTTAAAGTAGTGTGAACAAGCACCTCGTCTTGGCGTATATGCCTCGCGATCCCAAATGAGAGTGTTTTGTTTCATAGTACTACAAATTTAAACACTATAAGGGAGATAAAATGTGGCTACACATGATTCTAGATAATGGTGTACACTAGACTAAGTGTAATGTTTACCTCCCAAAGGAGCTATGTCATTATTACTTAGAGGCTAAAGGAAGAGTGGCAAATTATTTTTGTTTGGTAAGAGTTACCATGATAGCATTAATAATGAGAATAGTTCTCGCCTGATCATAGTGGTTGGTATTCACTCTATACTGAGGAATATTAATTGCGGGATTAGGTTGTCGTTGTACCTAGTATAGTATGGTTTTCAAGTTCCATATTATATGGTTATTGATGCAAAATTATAATGTCCTTGTATTTATGTTCATAGTCTCAAAATAAAGTTGTCAAAAATTTTTGTTCTCTAACTACTATTTTAATTGAATCACATTAACTTAGAAATAATTTTGGACATGGTGCTTAAAGGGGCTGAAGTACATAAATATGTTTTGATTCAGCATTTTCATAATTTCCTAAACATGATGCATTTATGAAAGATAGCTTATGATGTGATCATAGTCTCCATTGAAATGGTAAAATGTTACATTGGCTTCTATCTCAATTGTGCTACAACATGAGATGCAAGAGTTTGTACTAGACTTAGACTTTATATTAAGTCTAAATGAGATGTTTGGTATGAATCATGGATTGTAGGCACTGTAAACTTGTAAACTTACAGTGCCTACAATCATGTGTACTAGACTTAAGACTTTTAACCGTTGTGATAAAAGTATAAAACTTGTAAACTTAACGGTTTGGATTGTAGGCACTGTTTCGGGATTAGAATCTCATGGACCACGGTCTAGTGGTTGATTCTCTTCAATAGGGGTTCTTTTGTTAAATTATTTGACAAGTCGAAAAGTGCCTGGATACTTCTTTAATAAAGATGGCTAGTAATTCTAAAGATGTAGAATACCTCTTGTGTTTATGAATGATATTGTTACTCTCATGTATATGCTAGGATTATGAATTTTATCCCTAATGAGATTAGGATTATGTTTACAAAGTTTCTATCATTATTATGGTTCTCGATTTTGATCTTGAAAACCTTAATGTTTGATCTGTGAACCTTCATTCATAAATTCAAAAGGTGTTTTTGATGGGAAATAGCAAAACTGTCAAAAAACGGTTGTTGAAACTATGGTTTGATAAAAACTGATATTGATGTTATGATGTTGTTTAAATTTGAATTCAAGTAAGTTGAATGGAACTTTAAGGCTATAACATCAATGGAATTCAGTTTTGATATCAAATTCTATCTATCATGTTCATATGGTGGTTGTTTATTCATGAAAACCGTTGAAAACTGTTCAGATTTTCCCTTTAAAAACTGAAAATACGGGTTTTTCGTGGGTTAGCTTCTCGCAAAGTTACTCGCAAAAAATGCCTCTGAAGCACAAAAGTTTTCGTGGGTAAGCTTTACTCGTGAAACAGTCACGAGACAGTAGCGAAAGTTTCTGCCTAAATTTTGTGTTTTCACTAATTTCCCTTAACACAATTTCGTAGGAAGAGCTTAGTAGCGAAACAGTCGCGAGACAGTAGCGAAAGTTTCTGTCTGAATTTTGTGTTTTCACTATTTTGCCTTAACCCATTTTTGCGGGAAGAGCTTAGTCGCGAAATTCTTGCAAAAATGCCACTGAAGGGAATTTTGAATTTGTTCCAAGTGTTTTCTAATTACACTTGGTTTTATATATAATGATTAGTTTTATAATCCTTAAAAGTTAAGGAAATTTATTAATCATTATTTAACTAAAAGACCTAATGAGATCAAAGATGTTAGTTAAATAGAACTCTTAATCCTAAATTGTTTTATGATTAAAAGTCCTTAATTTATTTAAATTAGAGGTTTTTAATGAGATTAAAATTCTAATTAAAGTTAAATAGTTTCTAATGAGATTAGAATACTTTATCTAGTAAATTAAGGATAGAGTTCTTTATAACTAATTTTTGATTCATTAGTGTTTAAGGAATCCTAAATAGTTTAGGATTTCCATTTTAGTTAGTGATTCTAATGAGATTAGAGTCTTCAACAAGTGCAAGGTTATTAGTTGTGATGGGATCACAGTTATTTAAGAAAAACCCAAATAACGAGTGGGAGTGCTAAAATAACCCTTTTGTTAAGTTTATTGTAATGTGAATAGATACCTTGTCTTGACTTCAAGTCTTGCATTCCATGCGGAGGGTATTTACTTCATAGATTACAAGGTTAAACTTTTTTGTGATTGTGCGAATGTTCGTTACGCTATTGTGACGTGACTTAGTTACATCACATTAAATTTAAACAATTAAACACATTTAATGTGTAGGGTTAAAATTGTGATTAGATCACAATGATTTCATGACAATCCACTTGTTTTAAAATTTCTAGTGGGAGAGAGATTCAAGGGTTGATTCTCACGGCCTCCATTGCCGGTTTATAGTAGTGTGATTAGGCACCTCGCCTTGGCGTGTATGCCTTGCTCCCTTCGGAGGGTGTTTAATTCTTGGTACTACAGATTAAACTTCTTAATGATAGATGAAGTGTGTTTTTACATTGAGAACGACCACACTTCGGTGGAGTTACTTGGTGACTCACATAAATTCTAGGCAATGGTGTACACTAGACTAAGTTTAATGTTAACCTCTCTTCGGAGCTATGTCATTATTACTTAGAGGCTAAAAGGAAAAGCGGCAAATGATTTTTGTTTGGTAAGAGTTACCATGATAGCATTAATAATGATAATAATTCTCGCCTGATCATAGTGATTGGTATGACCTCGCTTCCGAGGAATATTAATTGCGGGATTAGGTTGTCGTTGCACCAAATATAATATGTTTTTATGGGTTCCATATTATATGGTAGTGGTTGCAAAATATAATGTCCTTGTAATTATGTTCATAGTCTCAAAATAAAGTTGTCATACATTTTTTCCTCTAGCTACTATTTTAATTGAATCACATTAACTAAGAAATAATTTTGGACATGGTGCTTAAAGGAGCTGAAGTACATATTTATGTTTTGATTCAGCGTTGTCATAATTTCCTATGCATGATGCATTGATGGAAGATAGCTTATGATATGATCATAGTCTCCATTGAAATGCTAATATGCTACATTGGCTTCTATCTCAGTTGTACTATAGCATGAGATGCAAAAGTTAGTACTAGACTTAGGTTTTATATTAAGTCTAGATGAGATGTTTGGTATGAATCATATTGAGTGCTAAGAAAGGCTAAAGCAATTCCAATTCTATATCATTTTATGAAAATGTTTTAATTTTAAAATGAATTGGAATTCTTGGATGTAGAGATTAAATGTTAATCTCATTTGGATATGATCCACAAGTCCTTGTTAGAATCATTTGATCAATTCAGATTGTTTTGAAAATAAATTTTTTTTTATGTTATCTGAATTGATGAGTGAGTTCTACGCAACAGAAGACATCCTAAAAGCTAAGGCTAGGATCAATATGATTTAATTCAAATTCTTAGCCTAAACCGAAAGGTAAGGGTGGTAAGAAGAGGAATTATAATACCAAACTGTTGGACAAGCTAATTGCCCTAATAGTTTCCAAAAGGAAATTAAGATTCAAAAGCATGACCAAAAGGAAAGTGTTTCTGATTTTGGTAAAGCTAAGCATTGTCCATAATTGTTTTCTAGATGGAAATTTACATGTTTTACTTTTTAAAGAGAAAGTTTTCATCCTTTGATAATGTATGCTTTGGCACTTATGTCTAGATCTTATTAATCTAAATGTTATTCAAGATTGGTGAAAGATGGGCTTTTAGAACCATTATTTTATTATATTCCCATTTTATGAATTCTACTTAGAGGATAATAAGATCTAGGGTTCCTTTTCGTAAAGGAATGAAGGTCCAATGACTTCTTTAAGTTAGTGCATACATAAAGGAGGAATAAGGCTCTTTTAAAGGTAGATTATTCTAGAAGAAAAATGTTAGAATATGTTGTAGGACAACTATAAAATACATTTAGAAATGAGATGGTTGTATTAGATACACCACAAGACATTATTCTGTAGATAACTATTACACTGGTACAATATCGTAGTGGGAGGATTACCATATAAATTCATACTTTTGGAATAAACTTTTGAAGTCATTCCACAAGGATATGAATTTGATCCTCGATCCTACGTAAAGGCAATAGATGATATGAATATGGATTACTGGATCAAGGTTATGTGAATAGAATTAGATTCTATTTAAAGTCTAGAACTTGTAGAGGCACCTAATGGCATTAAGCCTATTGTTTTCAAATAGGTCTACAAGTAAATGAGATTGATAGATTTGAAGGTGCAAACCTTCAAAGTCAAGACTAGTGGTGAAAAGATTTATTCAGAAAGAAATGGTTCAATTATGAAAAGATTTTTCCACCAATAGTCAAGTTTGACTCTATCTAGATTCTCTTATTCATCATATTTCATTTGGACGAAATATGGCAATGAATATCAAGAAAGCTTCTTTTAGTAGCAATCTTGAAGAAAACATCTAAATGATGTAACTAGACTTGTTCATAGCAAAGAACCAGTAGTGTTTAGTATGCAAGTTGCTTAAAGTCCATTTATGGACTAATGCAAGCATCTAGGTCATAAAATATCATCATTGATCAAGCAATCAAATAGTTTGATTTTGATTAAGTATTAAAAGGCCTTATGTGTGTAAAAGCTATATAGAATAATAAATTTCTTAATGTATGTTGATGACATTCTAATCATTTAGAATGATGTAGAGTTATTGTCATCAATGGAGTTTTTTGTTGTCTTGTCCAGTTTGATATAAAGTACTTGGGAAAAACTAGTCACATCCTAAGAATTAAACTTTGGTTAAAATTCAGAAATTATGATGTTGGGTCTATCTCAAACTGCTTAAATAAATTAAATTCTAGCCAAGTATAGCATGTAATACTTCAAGAAAGGATTCTTTCCTTTTAAGTTTGAAGTTCCTTTATATAGGACTATAGTCCTAAGACATATAAAAGGAACAGCATATTAAGATCAATAGGAAGTCTTTATGCTATGCTATATACTAAGCTAAATATCTATTTTGCGGTGGGCATGGTAAGCAAATATCAATTGAATCAAAGATCACTTAATATAGTGGGAGTAAAGCATATACTCAAATATCTTAGGAGAATGAGGGATTATATGCTTGTCCACAAAAGTGAGGTTTTGATAGTTATTGGATGTACAAATATTGACTAGTAGTTTGATTGTGATTTATGAAGTTGGACTTCAAGATATGTGTTCATCCTAGGTGGTGAAGATACACAGTAAGCGTAAGTATTATCTCATTAGAGAGATATGAGTACTTGAGTAGTAGTAGTAGAAAAGATAATTTATACAATAAATCTGATTGAAACTTATTTCCAAACCTTGCCTTAGAGTGACTATGAATTACTCTAAAGGGAGATAAGTGTCGGATATATGGTAAATTGTCTTTGAGGGCAAGTAGGAGATTGTTGGGGTTTATGTCATAAAATCCAATTTATTGGCATGTCATAAATAATTAAATTGTTTAATTATATGAGACTATTTATTAATGAACTAATGGGACATTATCTTAGTCCATGAGATGCATAGTATGTGATTTATGTGAAAAGTTACAGAAGATATAAATCACAAGTTCTTTGTAAACTCAGAATTTTAGTTCGTAATCGGTGATGAAATTGGGCATTTCATCTGCGAAGACTATAACATATCAACTAAGATGATTTGTCTTGATCAAGGGAGTGGAGACTTCTAGTTGATATGTTGATATGTTTTAAGAGTTAGGACATATTGAACTGGATCGCTGTGAGATTTATTATTCTCCTAACGACTGTCAAATGAATAATAAATCTCACGACTTCTATTTACATCAACTCTAAATCTTGAGAGAATAATGGACTTGATCATAAGGTGTAGGTTGCTTTGATATATCAGGAGTGAGATCTATAAGATACGATCAAAATCTCAGTATGTTGGGCAGCCGCATTTAGTGTTGATGGAATATATATTCTCAAGATGAAATTCATAATCTCTTAACGGAGATATAAAATATTCCATTGAGATAAGTTTAATGGGTTTGGTTATTTAGAGTGTTGGGCCCAACCATTTTAGTAAGGAGTTACCAAAGTATGTATTTATGAAATTGGATTTCATAAATATATGATGAATAACATAAAGGATTAAACCGGGTACTCAAGGATTAAGATGTAGTAATCTTCAAAGTAGCAGTCAACATTCATGACTTTGTATTACTACGAATATTTTAATGAAGGGGTTGCATGTATAATAAAGTCTTGGGATATAATTTATTAATAAGGCCTAAAGTGCAATTATATTCTTATAGTGGTATTGAATATAATTAATGGTAACTTTGAACTTGTCAAGAGTTGACAGAAAAGCCTAAAGCCCATTGAAGCTAGAGTCTTATTTGTTCCCTTTGGTCCCATCTTAAGCCACAAACTAAAGCCCAATTGGGTAGGCCTAAAAGGCTAACCCAATTAGATAATCAGTTATAAGGAGAGAAACATACAGAATTTAGTAAGAACATAAAAATGGTATGTATGTGAGTGTTAGACACTTTTTCATTCGCCCTTGAACAAATTCATAGAAACTGATTGAGAGACCACACTTCTTGGGCACAAGTGGAATTGGAGTGAAGATTAAAAGTGTTCTCAAGAACTTCTGATCTTTTGTTTTGAAATTCACCACACCAAGGTACAGTCTCTTATTCTTAAATTCTGAAATTTACATAGTACATGTTATCAATTGCGAATGAAGTAGATCCGTTAATTTTCCACTGTGTATGTTTTGTATGCGATACAAACATGTTACAAACATGTATTTTTCCATCAGAGAGAAATATACAGAATTTTGTAAGAGAATGAAATGGTTTGTATGTGAGTGTTGGACACTCTCTTATTCTCCCTTGAACACATACATATAAACAGATTGAGAGACCACACTTCTTGGGTATCAAGTGGAATTGGAGTGAAGATTAAGAGTTTTCCCAAGTACTTCTAATCTTTGGTTTTGAATTTTACCTCACCAAGGTAT
Organism: Notholithocarpus densiflorus; assembly: GCA_030021035.2. Taxonomy (NCBI): domain Eukaryota; kingdom Viridiplantae; phylum Streptophyta; class Magnoliopsida; order Fagales; family Fagaceae; genus Notholithocarpus; species Notholithocarpus densiflorus. The sequence goes on along the minus strand of JARYZH020000006.1, from coordinate 9,922,386 downwards.
ACTCTATTGTTCTTGTATTCTTAAATTTACATAGTACATGTTATCTATTGCGAATGAAGTAGATTCGTTAATTTTCCGCTGCGTATGTTTTGTATGCGATACAAACATGTATTTTTCCAACAATAAAAACAAGCCTCCGAAGTACTTTTTCTATCATCAGCATTCCTAGCCCAGTCTGCATCAGAATACCCAGCTAAGACATCATTGGTGTCGTTGCAATAGCACACACCGAAATCGGCAGTGGATTTGACATACTTTATGATTCTTTTTAAAGTGATCATATGAGATTCTTTGGGATTAGCCTGATATCTAGCACACACTCCCACACTGTAACTAATGTCAGGTCTACTAACAGTTAGGTAAAGGAGACTACCTATCATGCTTCTATATAAAGATGAATCAACACTTTTGCCTAACAAATCAACAGTGAGTTTAACATTAGGGCTCATGGGAGTTCTAACAGGACTTGCAAATTCCAAACCAAACTTTTTCACAAATTCTTAGCATATTTAGATTGAGATATGAATATACTTGACTCTTGCTGACGAATCTGCAATCCAAGGAAGTGACTTAACTCTCCAATCATGCTCATCTCGAACTCAACCTGCATAAGCTTCGAAAAGTCATGAGCAAGTTCATCCTTTGTAGACTCGAAGATGATATCATTAACATAGACTTGAGCTACTATCAACTCACCGTTCTCCCTTTTAATAAAGATAGTTTGATCAGCTTGTCCTCTTGTGAAACCATGTGAGACCAAATATTGTGTAAGCCGGTCATACCAAGCTCTGGGTGCTTGCTTTAGTCTATAGAGTGCCTTCTTGAGGTACAACATATGATCCAGAAAGTGTGGATCAATGAATCCTTTAGGCTAAGCCACATAGACATCTTCTTTAAGGAACCCGTTCAAGAATGTAGTTTTCACATCCATTTGGTAAAGCTTGAACTTCAAGTGACAAGCCAGGGCTAGGAGAACCCTGATGGATTCCATATGAGCTACAGGAGCAAATGTCTCATCAAAATCTACTCCTTCCACTTGAGAGTATCCTTGAGCCACAAGACAAGCCTTGTTGCGGATCACATTTCCCTCCTCATCCGTTTTATTGTAGAATATCCACTTTGTGCCAATGATGTGCTCTCCTTCTGGTCTAGGTACTAGGGTCCAGACATCATTCCTTTGAAACTTAAGCAGTTCATCATGCATGGCCTCAACCCGGCTTTCATCTTGGAGAGCATCCTCAACCTTGGTGGGTTTAACCTGTGACAAATAGCAAGAATAAGACACAAAGTTAGCAACACATTTATCAACTGTACGATTTCATAGTGTAAGTTCATTCATATTTCTCACAATATCTTTAGGAGGGTGATTCAGTTTGATCCTTGAGGAAGGTCCTTCATGGGATTCAGAATCAGGTGAGGTAGGAATGTCTGCTAAGACTTCTACAACACTTGGAGTACTTGGAGAAATGGGCTCTTGATCAACTATTTCTTGAACAACCTTAGGCTCTGAAGGAAGAATTCCCTTAGGTATTTCCTTACCAATTTTTTCAGAACCAGAATCTGAAACTTCGTCAATAACAACACTGATTGTTTCCATCACTTTCTTGGTTCTTTTGTTGTACACCCGATAAGCTTTGCTAGTGGAGGAGTATCCCAAAAATATTCCTTCATTGCTTCGGGAGTCAAATTTTCCCACATTCTCTTTATCCTTAAGGATGAAGCAAGTACTTCCAAAGATTCTGAAATACTTCACATTTGGCTTTCTTCCCTTCCAAATTCATAGGGAGTCTTCTTTGTACCGGGTCTGAAATACACCCTGTTAACCGTATGACATGCGGTATTGATTGCTTCTCCCCATAAATTTCTAGCCACATCCTTGTTGTGCATCATGGCTCTAGCCATCTCTTGAATGACTCTGTTCTTTCTTTCTACTTCACCATTTTGCTGAGGAGTAATAGGAGTAGAGAATTATTGAGATATACCCAATCTAGTGCAAATGGATTCCATGTATGAGTTCTCGAATTCTTTACCATGATCACTGTGAATTCAATCAATTTTCAAGTTCTTCTCATTTTGCAATCTTGTACACAAGGCTTCAATGTGCTCAGGAGCATCTGACTTGGATCTTAGAAGAAAGACCTAAGTATACCTGTTGATATCATCTACCACAACCATGATGTATCTCTTTCCTCCAAGAGACTCGGTTCTGGTTGGACCCATGAGATCCAGATGTAGTAGCTCCAAAGGTCTAGATGTAGTTGATGTCTGAGTGCTTGGATGTTTTGCTTTTGTCTGTTTCCCAAGCTGACATGGTCCACACACAACATTGTTAATTCTACTGAGCTCTGGTATCCCCAAAATTGATTCATGCTTTGATACAATTGACAGATGTTTGTTGCTATCATGTCCCATCCTTTGGTTTCATAGGTCTTCATTTGGCAAATGAATGCTATTGCACACAATATCAGCATCAGGTACCAATCCATAGCAGTTATCCAGAGTGCGGACACCCCTTATGAGTTTCTTCCCAGACTCATTCAACACAAGGCATTTTCCTTTTGAGAATAGCACCATAAAGTCTTGATCACATATCTGACTTATGCTTAATAGGTTCACTCTTAGACCTTGTACATACAACACATTTGAAATGTCTGGCAGTCCAAGTAGAGAGATAGTTCCCTTCCCTTTTATCTGTGATTTGCTCCCATCACCAAAAGTGACATTTCCACCTTTCTTAGACTCATAAACCTTAAATAGAGAGTGGTGTCCAGTCATGTGTCGTGAGCATCCACTATTAAGGTACCACAAACATGTGTCCAATACCTTAAATGCAGATTTCATCATAAAGCACACTTCATGCTTGCATGACAAATTAGTAGGAATGGTTTTCTCTCTCATCTGCCATATAAGAAGGAAACCTTTAAGTTTCACCCTTCTCAGACGAACTCCTCTGCATATTTTCACTCTGAGACAGTCTAGTTTCTTCTTTGTCATACTAAGACCTTTTTCAATAATCCTCAAGATAGCTTTCAAATAACTTTTAGACTTTCATTTTATGAAACACTCAATCAAATAGAGATTAGAAAAGCAAGATGTATTTGAAATAAAAGATCTTTTCATGCCGTTTGCAGCCATGAAAACAGGGGTCAATGGATCACACAGCAAAGATTAACCCTAATCAAAGTGTGCCTGCTCTAATACCACTTGATAGGCCAAGAATGTATTGACCCCTTTGGGAAATTAATCAATTAATTAGCCAAGTGAATTAATTAGATTCAATTTCATGCAATAAGCATGGTAGCACAAACAAATCACCAACTGAGTTAAATGCAGTGGAAATTAAATTTGACACAAGTGATTTGTTTACGAATGGGGAAAACCACCAAGGCAAAACCCCACCGGGTGAATTTAAGGTCACCACTCCTGAGAATCCACTATTATAAAAAAAAGCGGTTACAAGTAAAAGGAGTCCCAGTACCTAATACCAACCTACAGTTGAACCTTTACCCCAATACCCAATTGGACTTGTAATGTAGCAGTAATCTCTCCTTTCAATGCATGGCTCCCTGTACGTGACTAACCGATGATGCACGGATCCCAGTACGTGACTAACACACCAACTTGAGGAAGTTGTTGGCTACAAAGTTCTTCAGTTAATCTAACAATGAAGATCAGGAAGCTCCTTGGTCACAAAACCCTTGGCGCAAAGATGCAGTAGCTTCTAGAGAGAATATGATGAACTAGCGCAAAGACGCAGATAAGCCCAAGGCCCATTGGAGCTAGAGTCTTATTTGTTCCTTTTGGTCCAATCTCAAGCCACAAACTAAAGCCCAATTGGGTAGGCCCAAAAGGCTAATCTAATTAGATAATTAGTTTTATTTAATAAGAGTTATTAAGTAAAGTAACTACCAAGGTAGTTAGAATGTACATATGATGAAAAGAAAAGAAAACAGTTTTTCTTTACAATGAGAAGAAAAAGAACTTTATTTGAGAATCAATGTACATAAAGATTGATGAAGAGACCACTCATCTTGGGCACCAAGTGGAATTGGAATGTTGATTAGAGGTATTCTCAAGTCTTGTATTTGAATTTCATTGCATCAAGGTACGCTTTATATTCTTTGTTCTAAAATTCAAGGTTACATGTTATCTCTCATGAATGAAATAGATCCGTGTTTGTTGCTTCTGCTGTGTGTTTTGTATGAGATGCAAAACCAGATTTTCCAATAGTTGGCCACCAACCAAGTCTCATTTTCAGATGATAAGTTGCCTCTAGAAGGTAGAGATCACACCTTGGCCATACATATCGTAGTCAAGTGTGAAGACATGATTGTCGTAAGGGTGCTAATTGACAATGGATCAGCCCTGAATGTCTGTCCAATGGCCACTCTTAAGAACTTGAATGTGGATATGTCTCTTATTAAGCCTAGCACTATGATCATCAAAGCCTTCGATGACACGCGTCAAGAAGTGCAAGGCGAGATTGAAGTAATGATTGAGATCGGCCCGAGATCCTTCATGGTCAACTTCTAAGTGATTAAGGTTGACTCTCCATACAACATGCTTTTAGGGAGACCCTGGTTACATACAACAGGCACAGTCGCGTCTACCTTCCATAGGAGACTCAAGTTCATCTCCGAGAATCAGTTGATCACCATTATGGTTGAAGAGCCCATGACTATCTTTCAGGAGACATCTATCCCCTACATCGATGCCAACACCTTCCTTGAAGTGTCTTTCATAGCTTTGAGCTAGTTTCCATGATTCACAATGCCTTAGAGCTTGAGTTCGGCTGGCCTGCAACAGTTTTGATGGCCGCGAAGGAAATGATCAAGTTTGGCTACAAATTAGGCCAAGGCCTCGGAGTCGTAGGACATGGGAGCCCTGCTGTCATTGAACTCTCAGAAAATAAAGGAAGATTCGGTTTAGGATACAAAACCACTCATGAAGAATGCTTTCAAGCTTTTAGAGGCAAGAAGAGGAAGTGCGACACTTCAGGGATGTCTATTCCCCATATCAGAACCACTTTTTTGGCTCCAGTTGAGGTCATTATGCTAGAACCTTTGAAGGGATTGGAAGATGAAGAGCTTGATCTGGCTTGCATTATTTAGCTCTATCCTGAAGAGTTCTCTGTGAACTCTATCCTATCTCCCGAAGATAATTCGACTTCTACTATCTGACCAGGGATGCCAGGCGAGATGGCAGGCCTTTGGACCATCGAGCCTTCCTTTGTGGTTGCATTGGCTGAGTAAGAAGTATTCCATCATCGAGTGATTGGGCCTCTCGATCACCCTAGAGGGTTGGAATAGCATATCTAGTTTGTTTTGCATGCTTATGTTATTTCTTGCTTTATTGTATTCCTTGTTCATTTCCCTAGTTTGTTTTCTGAGAAATAAAAAATAAGCATTTCCCTTTTATCATTATTGGACATGAACTTTGTTTTCCCCCTACCCATAATCCATTAATGAAATATTCAGCATATTATTTAGAAAATTCTTGCATCTCTCTTTACTTGCTTTCCTTTGAATATGTGTGTGCAAATTGTCTTATGTTTCTCTGTATATGTTCCACTTTATAGGATCTATTCTAATTCTCAAGTGGGTACATCGGCCCTTTGCCATAACGAAAGTGTGGATGATGTGAATGAGACAATAGAGTTGGATCATGATGTTGAAGGAATGGAAAAGGTCCCAAACTTACCTTGAGACATCCTACAAGCTCTGAACAGAGAGAACGAAGGTTCCAAGCCCAATATAGAAGAGATAGAGGTGATAAACCTAGCTGACAGAGGCGAGACAGAAAAACCCATCAAGATCGGGGTAAACTTTCCTAAAGACAAGAGAGATGAGCTCATAGCTCTACTAAAGGAATTCAAGAAAATCTTTGCTTGGTCTTATCAAGATATGCCAGGACTGGATACCGAGATCGTTGTCTATAGGATTCCAGTTAAATCCGGATTCCCCCCAGTGCGGTAAGCCCTCCAAAGGATGAAATCAGAGATTATGTTGAAGATCAAAGAAGAAGTGGAAAAGCAGTTGAAAGTCGATTTTCTTATCGCCATAGCCTACTTAGATTGGGTTGCAAACATTGTTCCTTGTCGAAGAAATATGGGAAAGTACGCATGTGTGTCGATTATAGAGATTTGAATCGGGCCAGCCCGAAGGATAATTTTCCCTTGCCACATATCGATACCCTGTTGATAACACTGCGACCAACATGTTCTTCTCCTTTATGGACGGGTTCTCGGGTTATAATCAGATCAAGATGGCAGAAGAGGACAAAGCCAAAACAGTGTTCACCACTCATTGGGGAACTTACGCCTGTGATGTCATGCCATTTGGCTTGAAGAATGCTGGGGCGACTTACCAGCGAGCCATGTGTGGACGCAATGGGGGGTCGAAATGGAGTCGCCTCCTAGTTTTTGCAATAGTCTAGGAACCATATATATAGTGTCCTTTCGAGGAAGGACCTTTTGATCTTACTACCAGAGATATGGGTTCGGAGTTAAGGTACGATCTTGGAAAGGTGTTAGGCACCAAAAATTTCCTAACCCTAAGGTTGGCTTCCCATCATTGTGTCTTATGTCTTAACCCTATTAAAGGCATACTCAACATTGTTATCTAACTCACACACACACATTAATCATACATCTAGCAATCAACATGGCATCAAAAACCCCTAACCATACACCTATCATGCTTGCAAACAAAACCTACCATACATCTAATCATGCATATCACTTCATCAAAAACTGTAGCATTCATCTAATCATGACATCTCCTAACATACATCTAGCATGCTTCATCACAAATCATATCACATCATAGCATACCTTAACATACATCTCATCACATCATCCTAGCATTAATCTAGAATGGCATCATATCATATTCAAGGTAGCAACATGTAACATCAAAGATAAAAAACAAGGAACAAAGCCAAACCAAAGCATGTCATCACCCCAAGCATCAAGATCACATTTTTCATCAAAGCTATGCAAGATCATATCAAATGCATGAACATTACAAATGCATGACTTACCCTTCACTTACCTTGCAGTGACTCAGCACCTATGACATCATGCATGAGCATGTGAATACATGTAGATGGCATTGAAACAAGGAAAATGTAAAACAAACCCTAATTCTAACATATGAGAGCAAACAAGCAATTAAAAATGTGAAACAAAGACTTTTGGAAGTATAAAAATATGGAAAAGAAGCTAAACAAAACAAACATGTGAAAGCAGAAGCGAAACAAACAGAAAAACAAAAATTAGGGTTTTTGGGGAGCGGCTTGCGCACGCAAAAACATGCCTACGTACGCATAATCAAGCCTGCATACGCAAGCAAGATTATGTGTACGCAGGTTCTTGCTCGTAAACCCTAAAAACACAAAAACAGGGTAGAAGCTTAAAATAGAAATTCTAGCAACCTAACATGCATTTAAAACACACAAACTTATAAACCTAAGCTAGATAAACATGTTAAAGCATATAAAAACAAGAAAACAAGACAAACAGAAAGATTAAAGACTAAAAATAAAAGAAAAGGAAAAGAAAGGTTTAAAAGTAATACCTCAAAGAAAAGCTCTTCAGGCTTGATTTTTGACCATTCCCCTCAGTCAAATCTATTCACAATTCAAAAAAAGTGATTAGTAAAGATTAAACTCAAAGATCAAGGCCAGAAAAGGCCCTAATCAAAAGAAAATTGACTTGAGGGTGTTTTGTGAAAAACTCCCTTTTGATTCACTATTCCTAGCGAATCTTAGTGTTCTCCCCTGGGATTTCTATGTGTTTTGAAAATATACCATGTAAGGCTACTTATTGTGTGAAAAAAAGGGTTTAGAACGATCCCAGACGATGTGGGATTCATTCCAAACCTCAACATAAATGTAGAAAACTTGCCTTGTATAACTTTTTGGAAATCACTATGTGTGCGCAAGATTAAGCCTGCGTACACATGTAGAAAGCTGTGTATGCAGGCTGATTCATGTGTACGCATAGTGAGGGTTTTCTTTGGCCTTATTTTTCAAAAATTAATTTATATGCTCATTAAAAGTTATATTTTTCATTTTAACACTTCTCAAGTCAAATTAATTTCTGATTGGGCCTTAAACCAACATTGGGTCTTAGAATTCAGCATCATTGGGGAACGAGGGCCCGAGTCGTAAGGGGTACAAAATGTGGTGTCCACAGATGTCTCTCTTTTGATTCGTGAGATTCGCTAATGGAATCAAAATAATAAGAGACAAAACATTTTGTTTCTACGTACGGCTCGGGCCTAACTCACACACATGACACACATCACGCATACATGGGGCGGGGTGCAACTTCAAAGAGTTGCGTGGGATTTTGTATGTTCGAATTCCCACATTTGTTGCTTGGGAAGTGAGCAATGATAGGTTCGCTATCTTAGAACCTGTTTTGCCAATTGCAATCAAAAGGCGAGTGATTTACTATCCTAGAGTCACTAAAAAGAAAAACAAAGGTGCTCTTACGAGCTCAAATAGTCAAACAAGGGTGCCCCTACAAGATTAAGAAGGAGATATATCTGTGGTGTCCACCTGGGGCTCTTGCCTCAAACTTCTCTGGGTGGTACTTGTCTTTTATCTCCATCTCTACCTGTTTTGGTGAGGCTCTTTCCTCGGGTTGACCTTGGTCTCTATCTCTTCTACCTTGCCTGCATGTTCAATTCTCGTAGGATAGGCGCGCGAAATTTGTATAGTGTGCTTGCATGTTTAACTCCCGAAGGATATGTGCACAACTTCTGACTGGTATAGGATTTGTCCAAGCATGTTCAATTCCCGTAGGATATGTGCACGAGATCTGCATTCTGACTTTCTGACTTTCTGACTTGTATGGGGTTTCGTACCTGTATGTTCAATTCCAGTAGGATATGCACATGAATTCTGACTTGTATAAGATCTGTGCCTGTATGTTCAACTCCCGTAGGATATGTGCACAAGATTTGTATTCTGACTTTCTGACTTGTACGGGGTTTCGTGCTTGCATGTTAAATTCCCGTAAGATATGTGCACGAATTTTGTGTTACATGGGACTGATGCTTGCATATTCAATTCCCAGAGGATATGTGCACAAGGTCTGTACTCTGACTCTATGACTTGCTTGACTATTTTCGGATGAAGGATCCACTAGGGATGTTGGAGGACTCATTGGGGAGTATGATTTTGTTGAAAAGTTCTTTGGGTGATGGTTCCGACTTACCACAATGTCTTGTATGGTTCATTGAGGAGGGGGTAGCTTATCGGGGATTTTCTGATGGTGTGTTGTTCACTGGGTAACTTCCTTCCACCGGAGAAATGATTATCTTCTTCTTGCTCATAAATCACTGAGGATTGATGTTGACTCCACCCTTGAGGGGGTTTTACTGAACTCTATTGGGGAAATTTGTTTTTGCAACTCTCGAGGGAGCTACTTCTATGCCTTGGACCCACGGGAGTGTCCGTATTGTTGGGGTTTATGCCCTAAAATCCAATTTATTGGCATGTCATAAATAATTAAATTGTTTAATTATATGAGACTATTTTTAAATGAACTAATGAGACATTATCATAGTCCATGAGATGCATAGTATATGATTTATGTGAAAAGTCATAGAAGATATAAATCACAAGATCTTTGTAAACTCAAAATGTAGTTCGTAGTCGATGATGAAATTGGGCATTTCATTTGATGAAACTGGAATTCTTGGATGTAGAGATTAAATGTTAATCTCATATGGATATGATCCACAAGTCCTTGTTAGAATCATTTGATCAATTCAGATTGTTTTGAAAATAAATTATTTTTATATTATCTGAGTTGATAAGTGAGTTCTACACAATGGAAGACATCTTAAAAGCTAAGGCTAGAATCAATATGATTTAATTCAAATTCTTAACCTAAACCGAAAGGTAAGGGTGGTAAGAAGAGGAATTATAATACCAAACAGTTGGACAAGATAGTTGCCCTAGTAGTTGTCAAAAGGAAATTAGACTCAAAAGTATGACCAAAATGAAAGTGTTTCCGTTTTGGTAAAGCTAAGAATTGTCCATGATTGTTTTCTAGATGGAAATTTACATGTTTTACCTTTTAAAGAGAAAGTTTCCATCCTTTGGTATTGTATGTTTTGGCACTTATGTCTAGATCTTATTAATCAAAATGATATTCAAGATTGGTGAAAGATGGGCTTTCAGAACCATTATTTTATTATATTCCCAATCTATGAAGTCTATGTAGAGAATAATACGATCTAGGGCTCCCTTTTGTAAAGGAATAAAGTTCCAATGAATTCTTTAAGTCAGTGCATACATAAAGGGGGAACAGGACTCTTCTAAAGGTAGATTGTTCTAGAAGAAAAATGTCAGAATTTGTTGTAGGACAACTATAAAATACATTTAGAAATGAAATGGTTGTATTAGATACACCACAAGACATTATTTTGTAGATAACTATTACACCGGTACAATATCGTAATGGGAGGATTATCAAATAAATTCATACTTTTGGAATAAACTTTTGAAGTCATTCCATAAGGATATGAATTTGATTCTCAGTCCTACGTAAAGGCAATAGATGATATAAATATGGATTACTGGATCAAGGTTATGTGAATAGAATTAGATTCTATTTAAAGTCTAGAACTTGTAGAGGCGCCTATTGGCATTAAGCCTATTGTTTTCAAATAGGTCTACAAGTAAATGGGATTGATAGATTTGAAGGTGTAAATCTTCAAAGTCAAGACTAGTGGCAAAAAGATTTATTCAGAAAGAAATTGTTCGACTATGAAAAGATTTTTTCACCAATAGTCAAGTTTGACTCTATCTAGATTCTCTTATTCTTTATATTTCATTTGGATGAAATATGGCTATGGATATCAAGAAAGCTTCTTTTAGTAGAAATCTTGAGGAAGACATCTATATGATGTAACTAGACTTGTTCATAGCAAAGAACTAGTAGTGTTTAGTATGCAAGTTGCTTAAAGTCCATTTATGGACTAAAGCAAGCATCTGCATCATAAAATATCATCTTTGATCAAACAATCAAATTGTTTGATTTTGATAAAGTATTAAAAGGCCTTATGTGTGTAAAAGCTATATAGAATAATAAATTTCTTAATGTATGTTGATGACATTCTAATCATTTAGAATGATGTAGAGTTATTGTCATCAATGAAGTTTTTTGTTGTCTAGTCCAGTTTGATATAAAGTACTTGGGAAAGACTGGTCATATCCTAAGAATTAAACTTTGTTAAAAATTCAGAAATTAGGATGTTGGGTCCATCTCAAACTGCTTCAATAGATTAGATTCTAGCCAAGTATAGCATGCAATACTTCAAGAAATGATTCTTTTCTTTTTAAGTTTGAAGTTCCTTTATATTGGACTATAGTCCTAAGACATATAAAAGGAAGAGCATATTAAGACGGTTCTTTATACCACATCAATAGGAAGTCTTTATGCTATGCTATATACTAAGCTAAATATCTATTTTGCGGTGGGCATAGTAAGCAAATATCAATTGAATCTAAGATCACTTAATTTAGTGGGAGTGAAGCATATACTCAAATATCTTAGGAGAATGAGAGATTATATGCTTGTCCACCAAAGTGAGGATTTGATGGTTACTGGTTGTACAGATACTGACTTGTAGTTTGATTGTGATTCATGAAGTTGAACTTCAAGATATGTGTTCATCCTAGGTGGTGAAGATACACATTAAGCGTAAGTATTATCTCATTATAGAGATATGAGTACGTAAGATGTAGTAGTAAAAAAGATAATTTATGCAATAAATTTGGCTGAGACTTGTTTCTAAACCTTGCCTTAGAGTGACTAAGAATTACTCTAAAAGGAAATAAGTGTCGGATATATGGTAAATTGTCTTTGATGGCAAGTGGGAGATTGTTCGGGTTTATGCCCTAAAATCCAATTTATTGGAATGTCATAAATAATTAAATTGTTTAATTATATGAGACTATTTTTAAATGAACTAATGGGACATTATCATAGTCCATGAGATGCATAGTATGCGATTTATGTGAAAAGTCACAGAAGATATAAATCACAAGATCTTTGTAAACTCAAAATGTAGTTCGTAGTCGGTGATGAAATTGGACGTTTCATTTGCGAAGACTATAACACATCAACTAAGATGATTTGTCTTGATCATGGAAGTGGAGACTTCTAATTGATGTGTTGATTTGTCTTAAGAGTTAAGACATATTGAACTGGACCTCTGTGAGATTAATTATTCAATCAACAACTGTCACCTGAATAATTAATCTCACGACTTCTAATTTCATAGACTTTTAATCCTGAGAGGAGAGTGAATTCGATCATGAAATGTAGGTTGCTTTGATATATCAGGAGTGAGATCTAATATTCACGGTCAAAACCTCAGTATGTTGGGTAACCACACGTAATGTTGAGGGAACACATATTCTCAAGATGGAATCCATAATCTCTTTTTATAGAGACACGAAATATCCCCTTGAGATAAGTTTAATGGGAACTGGTTATTCAGGGCGCCCACTTTAGTAAGGAGTTACTAAAGCTTATATTTATTGAAATTGGATTTCAATAAATGTGAATAGCTAAAAGATTAAACTGGGTACTCAAGGATAAAATAGTTGTTTACAAAGTGACAGTTCTTTATGACTTTATTCACTATGGATATTTCATGGAGGGGTCATATGATATCATTAGAGTCTTGGGATATAATTTATTAATAAGGCCTAGAGTACAATTATATTTATATAGTGGTATTAAATATAATTAATGGTAACTTTGGACTTGTCAAGAGTTGACAGAAAAGCCCAAGGCCCATTGGAGCTAATGTCTTATTGGTCCCTTTTGGTCCCACTCCAAGCCACACACTAAAGCCTAATTGGAAAGGCCTAATAGGCCAGCCAAATTAGATAATTAGTTAGTTATAAAGGGAGAAACATACATAATTTTATTTTAAGAGAGACATCATTGTGAAATGGTGTGTATGTGTGAGTGAAGCCACTCGATTATTCTCCCTTGGAAATTGATTGAGAGACCACACTTCTTGGGCGTAAAGTGGAATTGGAGTGAAGATTAAAAGTGTTCTTAAGTACCTGTAATATTTTGTTTTGAATTTCACCGCACCAAGGTACGCTATCTTGTTCTTAAATTCTAAAATTTACATAGTGCATGTTATCAATCATGAATGAAATAGATCCATGTTTGTTGCTTATGTTGTGTGTTTTGTATGAGATACAAAACCAGATTTACCAACACGTATATGATATTGGATTTACTTGAGATTTAGTTGATGATCTTGACTCACAGAGGAGTATTCATAATGATTTTTGGTCTACTGAGGGATGTTTGGTGCCTTTGATCCAATGGGGATATTTCTAATGGTTTCGATTTGCTGGGGAATGATCTTGATGCTTTTGATCCACTAGGGATGCCTTTGATGTATGTTGATCCATCAGGGATATTTTTCCATTTTCGGATGCACTTTTTAATTTTGCTTCGCACTTCTAGCCTCCCGGGAACTCCGTGGGGATTTTTGAGTTTTTTTTGCTAAACTACACGTAGTTTTGTGGGGAGGCCTAAACTATGTGTAGTTTAGCCATCTGGTGTGTTCCCGCTTGTAAACACAGAAACATCTAGATTGACGTGCTAGACCCTGAAAATTCTAAAATATTATTTTCTCTCCATGGGGCCACAGATACATCTAGATTGACGTGGCATAACCCGTTTGGGCATCGGAGTAGTCAAAGTGCCTTTTTTGGCCAAAATGACCAAAATGCCCTTTGTCAACCCTGGGTTGACCAAAAGTTAAACGAGGTAAAAATCCACCCAAAACAATATTTTTCATGGTTTTACATCAAACTTGAGCTACTCGGAGACTTTGATCAACTTTGACTAAGTTTGACTTGAGGTTGACTCCCAATGGGCCCGAGAAACCCTAATTTTGATCTGACCGTCAGAACATGTTGAGACCAATGCCATTGTGAAGATTATCAAATTCTCTTCCCAAAAACTATTTAGGGGTCGAAATTGGTGTCAGAACAATTGAGATATCTAGAAAAACGTGCAAAGTGCGTCAGCATGCTTCCCGAGGCCATACTTTTGATCCAACCATTTGATTTCCATTTTTTTTTAGTGTTCTGGAAACTAGACATCCAGAGCTATCTAGGGACACAAAGATCAGCCCAATCTAAGTTCAGAAAGGCCTTTAAATATGCGTTTGAAGCTGGATCAGATAAAGCTGGAACTGCTGATGTAAGCAGGGGTGGCTGGCGGCCACTATAAGGCCGTTGGCGATAAGTGGCGGCCTTACAATGGCCACCGGAAGCCCAAGGGTCAACTTTGGCTTATAAATACACCTAGACCCCTCATTTTGCAGAAAAGAGAAGATTTTGGGCAACTGGTGCATTTTCTAGGCATTTTTCTCTCTTTTCTCTATATTTCTCTTCCAAAAACGCACCCAATCTTTCTCTCCTTAGTTCCATACCTTGGATTTGAGGTTTACGGGGTGTGGATGTAGCTTTTTAGCTATAATCCACACTCTTTTCTTTACAAAGCTTCATCAAGCTTTTTTCTAGATTTGCTTGCTTAAATAACATGTTTTATTGCTTTCCTAGCATGTCTTTTAGCTTTTTACCATGATTTATTGCTTTGATGTTGTTGGCCTAGCCTTCTTGGGCTAGGATATGTCTAAATACCGTGCTTATGTTTAGATCTACTTGTTTCTATGCTTGCTTCCATGCCTATGTTTAGATCTACATGTTTCCATGCTTGTTTCCATGTTTATGGCTAGATCTTTGCTTTTATGTGCCCTTTGTCATGCCTATGCTTGGATCTATGTTAGGCCCCGTATCTTGCCTATGTTTGGATCTACACGTTCGGTTGCTATGCCTTATGCTATTGTAGCCCTTTTATCCTTAATATCTCTCTTTCTTGAGTTTTGGCCCATATTGGTGGGTTGTAGATCTAGATCCCGTGGTCTAGGCCTACATCCACACACCTAGGCCTACATTAAAGGGCTTGGATCATTCCCCTATATGCATGTGTATGCTTGTTTGCTTCTATGCTTTATGTCCATGTTTGCCTCTCTAGTTCTAGGCTTTGCCATGCTTAGCGTGTTGGTAAAACACATGTTTGTATCGCATACAAATCATAAGCAGCAGAAAATTAACGGATCTACTTCATTCGCAATTGATAAAGTGGACTATGTAAATTTCAGAATTTACCTTGGTGCAGTGAAATTCAAAACCAAAGATTAGAAGTACTTGGGAACACTTTTAATCTTCATTCTAATTCCACTTATGTCCAGCAAGTGTGGTCTCTCAATTAGTTTATATGTATATGTTCAAGGGAGAATAAGAGAGTGACTTACACTCACATACACACCATTTTCTTGTAATTACATAATTCTTTATGTTTCTCTCCTTATATATAACTGATTTTCTAATGGGGCTAGCTTTTTGGGCCATTCCAATTGGGTTTTAGTATGTGGCTTGGAGTGGGACCAAAAGGGACAAATAAGACACTAGAAGTCTCCACTTCCATGATCAAGACAAATCATCTTAGTTGATATGTTATAGTCTTTGTAGGAAATATGAGAATGTGCAGCGGAAAAATTAAACGAATCTACTTCATTCGCAATTGATAACATGCACTATGTAAATTTTAGAATTCAAGAACAAGAGAGTGTAACTTGGTGTGGTGAATTTCAAAACAAAGATTGTAAGCACTTGTGAATACTTCTAATCTTCACTCCAATTCCACTAATGCCTAAGATGTGTGGTCTCTCAATCAGTTATATGGAATGTTCAAGAGAGAGTTCAAGAGTGTCCAACACTCACATACACCATTTCATGTAAGATGGTTCTCTACAAAATTCTGTATGTTTCTCTTCTTATAACTGATTATCTAATTGGGCTAGCCTTTTGGGCCTTTCCAATTGGGCTCTAGTATGTGGCTTGGAGTGGGACCAAAAGGGACCGATAAGACACTAGCTCCAATGGGCTTTGGGCTTTTCTGTCAACTCTTGACAAGTCCAAAGTTACCATTAACTATATTTAATACCACTATATAAATATAGTTGCACTCTAGGCCTTATCTATAAATTATATCCCAAGACTTTATCGTGCATACAACCCCTTCATAAAATATTTGTAGTAACACAAAGTCATGAATGTAGACTGCCACTTTGTAAATTACTACATCTTAATCCTTGAGTACCCGGTTTAATCCTTTTATGTTATTCACCATATATTTTTGAAATCCAATTTCGTAAATATATACTTTAGTCTTACTAAAATGGTTAGGCCTCACTCTCTGAATAACAAACCCATTAAACTTATCTCAAGGGAATATTTTGTATCTCCTTCAAGAGACTATGAATTCCATCTAGAGAATATATGTTCCATCAACACTAAATGTGGCTGCCCAACATACTGAGGTTTTGATCGTTACTTTAGATCTCACTCCTGATATATCAAAGCAACCTACATCTCATGATTAGGTCCATTATTCTCTCAGGATTAAGAGTTCATGCAAATATAAGTCGTGAGATTTATTATTCATTTGACAGTCGTTAGGAGAATAATAAATCTCACAGCGGTCCAGTTCAATATGTCTTAACTCTTAAAACATATCAACATATCAACTAGAAGTCTCTACTTCCATGATCAAGACAAATCATCGTAATTGATATGTTATAGTCTTCGTAGATGAAACGCCCAATTTCATCACCGACTACGAACTACAATTCTGAGTTTACAAAGAACTTGTGACTTATATGTTCTGTGACTAAATCACATAAATCACATACTATGCATCTCATGGACTATATGATAATGTTCGAATATTCATGTTACCATTATTTCAGATAATAATAAAACAACTTTATTAAACACAATATTAAGTCACACATAATGTCATACATAATGTCATACTTAATATTATACGTAGCATCATACAATAGGATTTAAGGGCACTTATCCTAACAATCTCCCATTTGCCCCAAAGACTATTGTGCACTAATCCAACTCCCATTCCCTCTAAATGCGACTCAAAAGTCCTTTGAGGCAAAGCTTTTGTAAATGGATCTACTAGATTATTTGCACTTTCAATCTTTGCTACCACCACATCTTCACGAGCAATGATATCTCGAATGATATGGTACTTCCCCTCAATGTGCTTTCCTTTCTTTTGATTCCTTGGATCTTTTGATTGTGCAACTGCTCCACTATTGTCGCAAAACAAAGTAATGAGAGCTTGCTCCATTCTTACTACACCAAGGTCAGAAAGGAATTTCTTGAGCCATACAACTTCTTTTGCTGCTTCACAAGCAGCAACATATTTTTCTTCCATAGTGGAGTCTGCAATACAAGATTGCTTGACGCTCCTCCATGTTATGGCTCCACCTCCCAAGGTGAATACACATCCTGATGTGGACTTTCTGAAATCTAGATCCGATTGAAAGTCTGAATCTGTATAGCCAACAGGTATTAAATCCTCACAACGGTAAACAAGTATATAATCTCTCATTCTCCGTAGATACTTGAGAATATGCTTTACAGCTTGCCAATGTTTTGGTCCTGGATTTGATTGATATCGGCTGACCATGCCAACTAAATAACAGATATCTGGTCTAGTACAAAGCATGGCATACATGAGACTTCCTACTACTGAAGCATAAGGAACTTGTCTCATTATATTTACTTCCTCTTGAGTCTTAGGTCTATGGTCATCAGACAGAGGAACTCCATGTCTGAAAGGAAGTAATCCTTTCTTGGAGTTTTGCATGCTAAACCGTTCTAGAACCTTATCTATATATCCAGCTTGTGATAAGCCTAACATCTTATTCTTTTGATCTCGCCAAAGCTTGATCCTTAGAATAAAGTTAGCCTCACCCAAGTCCTTCATATCAAATTGGCTTGACAACCAAACCTTTACCGATGACATTACCCCTACATCATTTCCAATGAGTAGAATATTATGAACATAAAGCACTAGGAACATTACTACTTTATCTTGATGTCTTTTGTACATACATGGTTCATCAAGATTTTGTTCAAAACCAAATGATTTGATTGCTTGATCAAATCTGATGTTCCATGACCTAGATGCTTGCTTAAGTCCATAAATGGACCTTTTTAACTTGCATACCATATGCTCTTGGTTCTTTGCTATGAAACCTTCCGGTTGCAACATATAGATTTCCTCTTCAAGATTGCCATTGAGAAATGCAGTCTTGACATCCATTTGCCAAATCTCATAATCAAGGTTTCCTCATAATCAATCCTTCTTTTTGAGTATACCCTTTCGCCACTAGCCTTACTTTAAAGGTTTCAACCTTTCCATCTATCCCTCTCTTCCTCTTGTAAACCCATTTACAACCAACAGGTTTAATGTCGTTAGGCGCCTCTACAAGATCCCAAACTTGATTGGAATACATGGAATCTAATTCAGATTTCATAGCTTGGACCCAATGATGTGCATCTATATCATTCATTGCTTCATCATAAGTGTAAGGATCCGATTCAGCCTCTTCTGAGATAGCTTCATAAGTTTCTCCCAAACCTATGAATCTTATAGGAGGCCGAACAATTCTCCCACTATGACGAGGCACCTGTGTACTAGACATTTCATGAGTATTATATTGTGGTGTATCTAATACAACCACATCATCCCTAGTTTCATCCATTGGTTGTTCATTTATAGGTTTATTTATTTCAGCCAACACAACTCTACTTCTAGGAGTATAATCATTCATATAGTCATTTTCCAAGAATTTGGCATTTGTGCTAACAAACACTTTATTATCTTTATGACTATAGAATAAACTTCCAACAGTTCCTTTTGGATACCCTACAAATAAAACCACTTCTGTTTTAGGCTGTAACTTGTCAGACTTTCGTTTTAACACATGTGCTGGACAACCCCAAATATGGAGATGTCTCATACTAGGCTTACGCCCATTCCACAACTCAACAGGTGTTTTAGGAACAGACTTCGAAGGTACTAAATTCAGAAGATACATTGCAGTGTTTAAGGCATATCCCCAAAAAGAAATAGGTAAAGTCGAATAACTCATCATGGACCTAACCATATCTAAAAGTGTCCTATTCCTTCTTTCCGCTACACTATTTTGTTGTGGAGTTCCAGGTGCAGTCAATTGGGATACAATCCCATTTTCAGTTAAGTAATCCTTAAAATTCCCAAGAAGGTATTCGCCACCATGATCAGATCGAAAGGCCTTTATGCGTTTACCCAATTGATTTTCAACTTCAGCCCTAAACTCTTTGAACTTTTGAAAGGCTTCGGACTTCCGTCTCATTAGGTACACATAACCATATCTTGAGTAATCATCAGTGAAAGTAATGAAATACTCATAGCCACCTCTTGCCTGGATTGACATAGGACCACATACATCTGAATGAACTAGTTCTAGCAAATCTTGTGCTTTCCTACCTTTTGCATTAAAAGGTCGTTTTGTCATTTTACCTTCCAAACAAGATTCACAAACTGGAAATTCATTAAAGTCCATAGGCTCTAAGAGTCCATCTTTGATCAGTCTTTGAATTCTGTTTGAATTAATATGACCTAAACACAAGTGCCAAAGATATTCATAACTAGTAGAAGGAAACTTTCTCTTTAATGATTTTACATGAGAGTTATTATCTAATTCAGAATTATATAATTCATGCTTATCAGGTGTTAAAATATAAAGACCATCTACAATATTGCCAGAACAGATAAACACATTATCTTTCTTTATTACAACATTGTCTTTTAGGATAACATAATATCCATTTTTACCTAAGTAAGTAGCAGAAATTAAATTCCTACGAACATTAGGTACATACAAACAGTCTTCCAATATTAAAACTCTAGATTCAAAACATAAATTATAAACACCAACAGCTACAATCGAAATCCTGCTCCCATCAGTCAAAGTAAGAAATAACTCCCCTTCTTTAAGCTTTCTGGTCTCCTGGAACCCCTGCAAGGAATTGCAGATATGATTAGTACAACCTGAATCCACACACTAGGAATCCATTGGATTCTGTACCAAACATATTTCAAGAAGGAGTGAACTTTTCATACCTTTATTGGTAGCCTTGAATTTTGGAAAATTCCTCTTCCAGTGTCCTTTCTCACCACAATGGAAACATTTTCCTTTGAACTTCTTTCCTTTGTTAGCAACCCCTAAGGCAATTTGTTTACCCTCTTGCTTGGTGAAGTCCTTCTTCTTCTTCTTCTTACCCTTGCCTTTCGACTTAGGTTGAGAAGTAGAAGCTTCACCAATATTGGCTTCAACATTAGAAGTACCAAGGATGCCTTCCGCCGCTACCAACTCATTCATTAATTCAGACAAAGTATAAATCTTTTTGTTCATATTATAGTTAAGTTTGAATTCCTTGAATGATTTTGGTAGTGACTGGAGTATCATATCCACTTGGGATTCTCCATTAATATCGGCACCTAAAACTTTCAATGTATTCAGATTAGAGATCATTGTAAGACAATGCTCCCTTACTGAACTACCTTCAGCCATTTTGGTATTATAAATTTGCCTCATGGTCTCTTGCCTTGCAGAACGGCCTTGCTCACCAAACATCTCCTTCAGACTTAGCATAATGTCTGAAGCTAGTTCTACATCCTGCATTTGATGCTGTAGAACATTTGAGATAGATGCTAGGATGTAGCACTTGGCCATCTCATTAGATTTCTGCCAACGATCATATCGTTGTTTTTCCTCAGGAGGAGCATCTAATGAAGGAAAGCAAGGACATGGTTTAGTAAGCACATATTTGTGCTCTTCAGCAGTGAGAACTATGTCCAAATTTCTTTTCCAGTCAACATAGTTGGATCCAGTCAGTTTGTTTTGATTAAGAATAGTTACAAATGGGCTAAATGATGCCATGTTCAAATTTGAAAACAATTAACATGAATATAATAAGTAAACTGGACATTATCAATTTAGCATATAATCATATAGTATGGAACCTTAATAAAACCATAATATAATATATGCAACGAAAACCCAATCCCATATTCAATATCCCTCATCATAGAGTGAATATAAAATAGTATGATTGATTGAGAACTATTCTCATTATTAGTGCTATCATGATAACTCTTATCAAACACTAATAATATGCCGTGATACATTTGACCTCTAAATAATGATAGTAAGAACTCAGCATAGAGGATACTATAATATTTAGTCTAGTGTATACCATTGTCTAGAATCATGTGTAGCCACATTTCATCCCCTTATCAGGCTTATTTTGTAGTACCATGATACAAAACACCCTCCGCATGGAATGCAAAGCTCGAGGCTAAGACAAGGTGTTTGATCAAACCACTATAAATCAAGAAATTCAATCTTGTAGGACCATGAAATAAATACTCTCCGCATGGAATGCTAAGCTCGAGGCAAAGACAAAGTATATATTCCACACTACTATGAACCAACAATGGAGGCCATGAGATCCAACCCTTGTATCTCTCTCCCACTAGATGTTTTAAAAGAAAGATTTTTAATTCTAAAACATGCATAATCTAATTACACACAGTCTTACTCCTTTTACATGTGAAAACACTTAGAAAAATTTCTGGTTTTCTTACTTTCGATTGATTGAATGTGCCCCTTGATCGATTGAAAAAATTAAGAAATTTGAAGTCTTATCACTGTTTCATTCAATTGATTGAAGGTGATTTTCGATCGATCGAAAATCGTGAAACTTGAATTTCCAGAAATTTTCCAAGGCAGTTTTCTACGGTTTTTCTTGAACAAACAACTTACATACGAACATGATAGTCAGAGAATGATATCAAAATTGAAATTCATTGATGCTATAGCCTTAAAGATCAATTTAACATACTTAAATTCAAATTTAAACAACATCATAACATCAATATCAGTTTTTATCATATCATAGTTTCAACAACCATGCAGAAAATTAAATGTGTAATCTTATAACAACATGAAACTACAACTTCTAATTCTAGAATTTACAAAACATGTTATACAATTTGAAATTAAAGACCGCTCTGATACCATTTGTAGGAAATATGAAACGGATCTACTTCATTCGCAATTGATAACATGCACTATGTAAATTTCAGAATTCAAGAACAAGAGAGTGTACCTTGGTGTGGTGAATTTCAAAACAAAGATTGTAAGCACTTGGGAATACTTCTAATCTTCACTCCAATTCCACTAACGCCCAAGATGTGTGGTCTCTCAATCAGTTATATGGAATGTTCAAGAGAGAGTTCAAGAGTGTCCAACACTTACATACACCATTTCATGTAAGATGGTTCCCTACAAAATTCTGTATGTTTCTCTTCTTATAACTGATTATCTAATTGGGCTAGCCTTTTGGGCCTTTCCAATTGGGCTCTAGTATGTGGCTTGGAGTGGGACCAAAAGGGACCGATAAGACACTAACTCCAATGGGCCTTGGGCTTTTCTGTCAACTCTTGACAAGTCCAAAGTTACCATTAACTATATTTAATACCACTATATAAATATAGTTGCACTCTAGGCCTTATCTATAAATTATATCCTAAGACTTTATCGTGCATGCAACCCCTTCATAAAATATTCGTAGTAACACAAAGTCATGAATGTAGACTGCTACTTTGTAAATTACTACATCTTAATTCTTGAGTACCCGGTTTAATCCTTTTATGTTATTCACCATATATTTATGAAATCCAATTTCATAAATATATACTTTAGTCTTACTAAAGTGGTTAGGCCTAACTCTTTGAATAACAAACCCATTAAACTTATCTCAAGGAATATTTTGTATCTCCTTCAAGAGACTATGGATTCCATCTTGAGAATATATGTTCCATCAACACTAAATGTGGCTGCCCAACATACTGAGGTTTTGACCGTTACTTTAGATCTCACTCCTGATATATCAAAGCAACATACATCTCATGATCAGGTCCATTATTCTCTCAGGATTAAGAGTTCATGCAAATAGAAGTCGTGAGATTTATTATTCATTTGACTGTCGTTAGGAGAATAATAAATCTCACAACGGTCCAGTTCAATATGTCTTAACTCTTAAAACATATCAACATATCAACTAGAAGTCTCTACTTCCATGATCAAGAGAAATCATCGCAATTGATATGTTATAGTCTTCGCAAATGAAACGCCCAATTTCATCACCGACTACGAACTACAATTCTGAGTTTACAAAGAACTTGTGACTTATATCTTCTGTGACTAAATCACATAAATCACATACTATGCATTTCATGGACTATATGATAATGTCCGAATATTCATGTTACCATTATTTCAGATAATAATAAAACAACTTTATTAAACACAATATTAAGTCACACATAATGTCATACATAATGTCATACTTAATATTATACATAGCATCATACAATAGGATTTAAAGGCACTTATCCTAACTGTCTTCGCAGATGAAATGCCCAATTTCATCACCGACTACGAACTAAAATTCTGAGTTTACAAAGAACTTGTGATTTATATCTTCTTTGACTAAATCACATAAATCACATACTATACATCTCATTGACTATATGATAATGTCCAAATATTCATGTTACCATTATTTTAGATAATAGTAAAACAATTTTATTACATAGAACATAATGTCATACATAGCGTCATACAATAGGATTTAAAGGGCACATATCCTAACATAGCGCCCTCCGTGGGCTTGATCTTGTGTGGTTACATTCAACCCCCGTGTGGCTTTGTTTGGGTGTAACCACTTGTGAGATGCATCTCCATGATGCCGGTTTGCTCTATTCATACCCTTTCTCTGCTCCGTGCGATGATATGCTTGCCTTGCTTGCTTGTGTCCCTGTTGGCTTTCTTTGTTTCTACGCATCTTTGCACGCTTGCTTACATGTTCATGCATGAGTCTTGCTTGCTTGTGTCATTAAGCCTAGTTCCTACTATCTCGTGCGGGTTCACACCCGTCTTTGATACATGAGACCCCGAGTCCCTTCAGGAACTTTGCTTGATGGCACGCGTGTGTCGTCCATACTCCAACACAATAGAACTATGGACACTCAATCCAAATCTACATTTGTCCTCCTAGGACACCACTTTTTGTTTGATAACATGTTTGCTTGGCCCTCCGTGTGCTTAGCATGTTTGTTTGCCCTCGTTTGGCCCTTTTTGTTAGTATGTTCTTTGCATGCTTTCTATCTCTCTTTCTATCTTCTTTGCTTCTTTCTTTGCTTGTTTGTTGGCTTGTTTCCTTGTTTGTTGCATGTACACGCATGGAGCAAAGGACACTTAGAGCAATGGCACGACCTCCTAGGCGTAAGCAAAAATGGCAAAGACAAAAGCACGAAGACGCAAGCCCAAAAAGGGCAATGTTTTGTAGATTAGAGGCCTAGCCTCCTCGAGTGGTTATATCTTTCTACCACCCTCTCTTAGCCTCTTCTTTAGAGCATTGTATTAGGCTTATCCTCCATGTACCATTCTTAGGCCGTATTCCTAGGGTATGGCAATGTCTGATTTATCTTTCCTACCCCTTGTTGGGCCATATCCTAGGGATGTAGGCATGTGTCTTTTATCTTTCCCACACCTTGCTTTGGGCCGTGTTCCTTGGGTGTGGCAATGTCTGATTTACTTTTCTTGCACCTTGTTGGGCCACACCCAGGGGACGTCGGCATATGCCTACTTTACTTTTCTGGTCTGCATGATAGCATTTTGCATGATGTATGTATATATATACATATATATGTGCACCTGCGCGTGTATGGGTGATTGTGCACTTTGTATGATAGACACTTATGGTTATGTGCTCAAGGCATTTGCTGTAGGTGCATATTCATGCTATACTGTGTGCACAGTCATTGCAGTGTGATTGTCCCGATCTATATCACTTGAGTGACATTGGTTTCCTTGTGTATGCGATGCGCATCGACATGCTTGATGGTTTGAAGGGCTTCGGCTCGTCTTGGTATAAGCATGTCGATACACACTATATACACAGATGCGAAACCTTATTGGTGCACCATAGCGCACCAAACGCGAAACTCTGCAGGATTTTCACTGTGAAAATGGGGTACCTCTGTTTCTGCATTCTCACAATGAAAGCTTGGTAAGAATTGTGTTTTATGTTCTATGATGCACCTAAGGCGAAGTGCTGCCAAATTTTTTCCACGAAAATAAGGCGAAATGCTGCCGAAATTTCACCGTGGAAATTTGGCACCAAATCCTTAATGCACTAGGAAAACATCGATTGGGACAACACCCATTCCAAAACCAAACCTCAAAGCCCAACACGTTCAAAGCCCTGAAAGCTAATGCCAATGTCTTGTTTTCAATTTCCAATCTTCAAAAATTAAGGTTTTACCAAAACAAAGGATTGTCCTTGGACAGGCGTTGTGGGGTGCCTAACACCTATCCCACACATAACCAGACTTTTGCCCATCCATATTAGATTAGGAAAAATGACCTTGTTCTTAGCCTAGGATCGGTAATAAAATCTAATAGAGTTAGGTGACCAATCACACCTTAGAAAAACCCAATGATTGGTGGCGACTTCACTTACCTTTGGTAATCTTTTAAAACTGACCTAGATTCCAGTCAAGTACCAGGGGTAAAACGACCTTCCTTCACATGAAAAAAGAAAGCACCCGAGCTCCTTGAGCCTGTCGAAGGGCTCGCGCGAGCGTGGCCGAGATGGGTGGTTGAAGGGTACGTCGTGAGGTGAGGCATCAACACCGCCTCTTCATTTTTCTCCAACGGTTACCAACTATTTTTTTTTCTTTTCATTCTCTTCATCTCCTTCATCTCTTTACATTCTCTATCTTTGCAACTTCTCTTCTTTCATTTTTCCTTACAAAAGCTTCTGCCCTCTCTCTTATTCCTTCATAATCTAACTTTCATTTCCTTCAATCTCAACTTCTCTACCAAACTCTCTCATCTCCTTCAATGGCACCCAAGTCTCAGAAAAGTTCCTACGTCCTCTCCATCGACATTCTTCGTCTCACTCGTTGGAATGGAGCGGTAAGGCTAATGGTGCCCCTTCCTTTGACCTATAGATCACAACAACACATTTCAGAGGGTGCAAGGGCCGGATCAGTAAGTTTTTCAAACTTTCATCACTTTTCAAGTTTTCCTCTGATCTTCTGTTTTAATCCGTTTTTATGCCTGCAAATGCTTGAGTTTTGCTTTAGGATGGGTTTAGATGAAAACCTGATATTCTAGGAGGAGTAGGAACATGTTTAGGTTGAGTTCTAGTTGAGAAAACTTGAAAATATTGAAGAATAACCTTCTATATTTGTTCTTGCGTGCGCAGAATCAGGCTTGCGTCCGCAGCCTGAATTCATGCATACGTAGGCTTGTTCATGCATGCGTGTATCTGTTCTTTAGTTCATGCGTGCACATGATTCTCTCTGCGTACGCGTGCAATATTTTGTGTATGCAGGGTCCTTCAAAAACCCTGCTATAGTATTTTAGCTCATTTTTCACCCATTTTCTCATATGTTTGGCATTTGAACATCACTCTTCACCATTTTTGAACTCAAATGCATGTTTCATGTCATATTTCATCCTACTATGCACCAAATGTCATTTTCTCACCATTTCCTTCACCTAATCATGAATCTAATCCCATTCTCTTTTGCAGGTCCCAACCCCATATTCTGGTAGGGGAAGTACTAGCCAGGTCTTGGTATGGTACTCCATTCTAAACGAGGAGACTTGGGGCTATGTTCGTGTTGCAGGTTTCAAGCTCGTCATTCGTTTAATGCCTGAGAGGTCTGCCAGTGTTGTCTTAGCTCCGACCTTGGCTGAGAGGTGGTGGGATACTACCCGCACCTTCCACATTGTTGGCTGGGAGATGAGCATCACTCCTTATGACTTCCACCGCATGACTGGTTTGCAGTTTGATGGAGTCTCGATCAGTCTTGAGGACGAGTCGGGTGGTTGGTTGGGTGCGGACTTACTGGGGAGGCGGTATGTTAGGACATATGTGATTCACTTGTTAGGAACATATGTCACTATTTTTTGTAATTGGCTTATCCTTTGAAAAAACGCACTTTCCTTGCATTTGGCTTATCCTTAACATAATTGGGTATTTCTTTTCTATCTCTTATATGCCCATGCATGGTTTGCTTAAAAGAAAAATATGCAAAGAAAAATCAAAAGCAAAAAGATCAAAATGATTTTAAATATGATTGCAAGCGTGTATACTAGGAGATGTGGGAGTTATAGGATGTACCTCGAAGGTGATAGTCCCCATCAAACAGTTATGATTGTGTGTGAGTTAAAGTGATTTTCTCATATCTCAAATCATCATAACTAGTTGACACTTATGCAATTTTGCGATGTTTTTCACACACAACACGCAATATTCTTTGCTACTCTTGATATATGTGCAGGTATAATGTGATTTGGCCATCACAAGGTTTTACATGTGTTAACTTGTTTTTGAAATATAAAATTGGTTAGACTTGTTTAGTGTGTATGTGTGTTTTGAGATCACAATGCTTGACATTTTTCTTGTTGAGAGATGATTTTGAGGGTCTAAAATGTTGATTGGATCCTTGGTTGAGTTGCACGCTTGATTGCATTCATATCTGTGTTTTTCCCTTCTTGAAAAACTGTTTTTAAGCAATCTCGACAGCTTCTCGACACCTCCTCAACACCTGGCTATTTGTTGAGCTCTTAAGCTATTTCTTATCGCAATCTTGACACCTTTCAATAGCTAGGTGGGTTGATCGAGAAAGTTCCTGACCTCTCGATAGCTTCTCGATAGCTGGTGGATCGATTGAGTTTCTTTAATCGTGTCTGATGAATTGTTCCTCGACAGCTTCTCAACAGCTGCATCTGTTGAAGCCTTTTTGCTTGACACCTTTCTCGACACCTGGCTCGACACCTCTCGACACCTCTATCTGTCGAGATTTACTGACCTTCTATATAAAGGTTCAACGCGATCCTTCATTCACTTTTCTCGATCTCTCTCTCGACAGATCAAACTTTTCACCTCCTAAACCACTCTCACTCACTCCAAATCTTTTCCTCAAGGTTTCTACAAGCTTTTTCAAGTTTTTCTTCACTTGGTAAGCTTCTCATTTTTCATTCTTCATGCATTTCATGTTTTGAAACCTAGGTTTTGGGTTTTTTGTAAAATTTTGGGGTTTTTCAAAATTGATGAGTTTTTGTTGAAATTTGGGATGGGTTTTTGCTTAAATGAGTTTAAAATCTCATACATTGCATCACATAAGCATTATAACAGTATTATCATGCATTTAGATGTGTACAATTTGATTGTGTGCTGGTATTGGATTGGGCTGAGCCCATGATGCTATTTCTTTTGCATGTCACATGTTCATGCATTTCCATGCATACATTCTTTCTTTTCAATATATCTTGATATATTTGAACTGCTTGGGACTTTTCTGATTGTCTCTCTTTCTCCCTCTTTCTTCTGTGAGCGTCAGTTCACCTACTGTTCGGGCTTTGCAAAAGATCCTCAGTTTTTGAACATGGTCATGACTTTTGTTCTTCACCCTCTATCTCACTATAACTCTATCACAGAGCCTCGTGCTCGATTTTTGTTGTCCCTTCTTGAACATCTTATTATAGATTTTCCTTCTCACTTTATTCTTTCTATCATAGATGTCCATAGGGATTCAGCGTCTCGTGATAAGCTCATCTTCCCTTCCGCTATCACGAGGATCTTACGCCATTTTTTTTGTTTCATTTCCAGCATTCGACCACTTTTCCTATATGTGTGCCATAGACGCCGCTACCGTTAAACGGAGCGAGGCGTAGTTTAGGTCGAGGAAGTCTGGGTCAGCAGCTTTTTCCTCTCGTTCGGGCGATGTGACTCTCAGAGACATCATGGCACAGCTTTAGCGCATGGATACTCGCCTTGATACACTCTCTACTGAGTTGTATTAGGTGAACATCCGTGTCGGCGTATAGTACGACGGCAGGCAGTCATGGGTGGCTTTGCTCCTACGGCTTCTCCTCCACCTCTTCTAGCAGCTTCTAAGGATGAGGATGATGATGATGATGGTGCTTCAACTTCCGAGGATGATGATGATGAAGATGCTCGCTTTTCCGGTACTAATGAGATGTCTACTTGACATTCTTACCCTTTGTCACTAGTGACAAAAAGGGGGAGTAGTTTTGGATATGAGAGTAGTCATTCTTAGGGGGAGATTTAGTATAGGACCATTTTGTTAGGGGGAGTGTTGATATCTGAGGGATGTAGTGAGGATTATTTGTATCTTTTTCTTTTCTCTACTTTAGATACATTTATATCTTGTACATAGGTCTTGTGACCATTATTGACATGCATTGTACTTATCTTCTTTATATGTTGATGTATGTTTCTTTCACCTACCCTTACATGTGTTGTTTCGTTTCTCTCTTTATGCACATGCTTCTTATTACTTGTATGCAATCTATTATTTTTGTTTCACACAAAGATGCCTTGATGAGTTTTGTTTAAAGTGTTTCAGAAGTACAGGTTGTCAAAGTCTACTTGCCATAAACTCTCTTCTTGCAAAGTTTTTCAAGAGTTTGTGTTAGGATAGATTTTATTGTATTTAACAAGTGAATATAAGTTGAGTGATTTATGACTTCTCTCATATGTTCATTTGTTTGTTGTGGTTTTGTCACGGATTGCTAAAGGGGGAGATTGTTAGGACATATGTGATTCACTTGTTAGGAACATATGTCACTATTTTATGTAATTGACTTATCCTTTGACAAAACGCACTTTACTTGTATTTGGGTAGATCTAGGATGTGTTTAATACTTTGAGAAACCTTGTTTCAAGATCAAGTGTTAAAGCCATGCAAGTCTGTCCAAGATTCAAGCTGAGAAAGTGCCTGTCATTAAAGCTCGATAGCTAGCTTGACAGCTAGCCATCTATCGAGCTTGAAGAGCTGTTCCAGCCCCGTGGCTCGACAGATAGGGTATCTGTTGAGGTTTATGAAAAACAGAATGTCAGTTCTGTTTTGACTCTAATCCGTGTTTATGTGTTTGGGCTTTCTTTTCTCATAACCCTAGACATATTAAAGGATTATTTTAAGGGTGGTCAAAGGTGACACAAGTTGCATAAGTGTTGAGCAAAGTTTGTTCAAGCAAATGGTGATTGGAGATAGAATTTGCCCTAATTCATCATTCCTGTGAAGAAGTTGCTGTGTTTATGCACCGTAGGGTTTTGTAACCAAGCATCTTCTTGATCTTCATCGTTTGGATGAACTGAAGAACTTTACAGCCAACAACCTTCTCTAGTTGGTGATTGAATTCGCGTACTGGGATCCGCGTAATTGGTTAGTCACGTATTGGGAGCCGTGCATTGAAAATGAGAGATTGTCACTACAGAATAAGTCCATTTGGGTATTGGGGTAAGGGTTCAACTGTAGGTTGGTATAAGGTACTCTGATTCCTTTACTTATAATCGCTTGTTGTGATAATAGTGGATTCTCAAGAGTGGTGACCTTAAAATCACCCGGTGGGGTTTTTGCCGTGTAGGTTTTCCCCATTCATAAACAAATCACCGTGTCAATTTAATTTCCGCTGCATACTTAGTTTAATTGGTGATTTGTTTGTGCTACCATGCATCTTGCATGTTAATTTGATTAATTAATAAACTTGGCTAATTAATCAATTAATTCATCACAAGGGGTCAATTCATTTTTGGCCTATCACGGTATGCTACTGAGATGATCCACTGCACTGATCTTGAGGTGGACTTTGTGCATCGTCCACAGGAGACGGCTGAGGAGTGCCTTCAGATGGCTAGGGCGTTTCTATTGTACCTGGTGGGGGCGTACCTATTCACCACAGGTGGGCAGACGGTGTTTTTGAGGTGGTTGGCCATTTTCCAAGACTTTGAGAGGACTCGTGCTGCCAACTGGGGGTCAATATGCTTGACTTATCTTTACTCCTCTTTGGACACTCTCAGTCGAGGGACACTACGCTAGCTGGTGGGGCCTTGCACGCTCCTTGAGGTTAATTTCTCTCTCTTTTCTCTTGTAGTTCATGCATTCTCATTCTTATAGTCATACATCCACATGCCATATAGGTTAAGACCATGTACTATATTCCTACTACCTACATTCATACCCATATCTTGCAAACTATTATCCTGCAAACTACTAATCTATCTCTCGCAAACTGTACCATATCTGAACCTTGCAAACTGTACCATAACCTCTTGCAAACTGTCATCTTGTAAACTGTTATTTCTGAATCTTGCACACTGTCATCTTGTAAACTATTATTTCTAAATCTTGCACACCGTCATCTTGCAAACTGTTCTTTTTTGAACCTTGTACACTATAATTTTTCAGCGTTGGGTCGTGGAGTTTGGTCTTATTGCTAGAGGAGCTGAGTTGGACTTGAGGAGGATTATTCTGCTTCGGGCTCACCTAGATAGGCTCTCTCTCGAGGATGTAAGTTAGAAATATATTCCACTTTCCATTATTTGCATGCTTCTTTAGGGTTCTTTTTCTAACTTCATGTGTTGTTATAGATCATATGGAGTCCTTGGGCTAGAGCTGCCCGTGTAGCGGACCCGGACCTGGAAGCAACTGCCATAGTTGCTTCTAGTCTCTCTCAGATCCTTGAGGGTGGTGGATTGAGGGTGATCTACTTGGTGGAACGATTGTGCTGCTAGCTGGCGGGGGAGGATGCACCTCGGGTTCCTGTGGACCTGTGAGAGACCGAGAAAATTCGGCCTCTCAAAAAAGAGAGATTTTTTAGTGCTTTTTAAGGCACTCTCTTTTTGGGTAAGTGGTGTGGAGTCGCCACTTATTTTTTATACAAAAAAATAAGAAAAAATAAATACAACATGACTGAATAGCATCCTTTCATTGATTGAATAAAAAATTACATAATTGAAAATTTGAAAATTACATGGCTTTGGGTCCTAGTTACAATCTACCAAAAATACATGGCTTCTTGTCCTAGTTACATTCTACCCAAAATAAAAGAAAAGACAAGGCTTAGATCTACTTATCCAAAGACCTAAATTCGGAGACTAGGTTACGGAATGGGAAGGTGTTAGGCCCCCATTCCGCCCAGATAGAGTCTGGTCTTCTAGACTCTTGTGACCTATGTACCCTTTTATGCATGCTATGAATGATATGTTGAGCATGTAAAACAAGAATTAAATCACACAAATTTATCTATGAATGAATCCTCTTCTTTGGTTTTTTTATTTTTATTTTTATTTTTATTTTTTTATTTTTATTTAAATCAGATCTGTTTTAATGATTAAAAAAAATTGATTTTGACCTATATAAACAAATCAGATCTGTTTTTGCGTGTAAAAAAAATTGGTTTTTGGAGAGAAAATTCAGATCTGTTTTGGTGATTAAAAGAAACTGATTTTGGTTTGTAAAAAACAAAAATCAGATATGTTTTTAAGAATCTAAAAAAATGGTTTTAACTTTGTAAAAGATCAGATCCATTTTGTGATAAAAAAAAAAAAAAAGGTTTTTAATAAAAGAAAAATCAGATCTGTTTTTTATATGTTCAAAAAATATGGAAAAGATTTTTTTGAAGAGAATTTCACTCATAACATAAATTTATGCTACATGAATTAAACAAAACAAACAACCATAAACACAATCATGCATAATCTTTTTCTTTGTTTCAAAATCTACGTATATTTAAAAAATCAGATTTGTATCTAAGAAAAATACAAATCAGTTTTTGATTGGAGAAAAATTCATATCTGCATCTAATGAAGATGCAGATATGTTTTTGATTAACAAAAATCTAGATCTACATCTAAGAAAGATGCAAATCTATTTTTTGATTAAGAAAAATTTAGATCTACATCTAAGAAAGATGCAGATCTGTTTTTGATTTTAAGAAAAAGAATTGGTTATATGCAGATAATTGAAATTAAGAAAAAGATTGTAACAATTATATATAAGAAATTCAAGATCATGCTTTAAACAAAACAACAGTTAATAAATCATGTTATGGATAAAAAACATGCATCATCATAAGAGAAAAACATAAATGAAAGGAAAGGGTGATTGAAATCAACCTCTTGCATGAAGCACTTCTTGTTCTTGAGAGGATATTTTAGGATTCAAAGAAATCTATTCAATTATCTTTAAAACCTAAAAACCCTAATTTCCATAGCAAATATCAGAGAGGGGATCTGCAAATATGAGCAATTTGAAAGCCTAAAAGTGTGTGCCTCTCAGAGCGTCCAAAAAGGTCTCTTGAATTATGAGATCCATTCTCTATTTATAGAGGTGGGAAAACTCTAAAAAATAGGCACAGACGATTAAAATACGAATCCAGACGCATCCTTCTGCGAAAAGGTCGAAAAGGGTATGCCTTGTCGTCACCCGAAGGGAGTTGGGCCAAAGCCCAAACGAGGGCCACTCGACACTTTTAAGTGCCGTTTGGCACTCCAAAAGTGCCGAATGGTGCTCTTGGATGTCAAACGTTCTTCCATGTTCAGGTGCATTTTGGACTCTCTTTTTAGGGTTTTTTGATCCGGTTCTTGTACCTAGACATGCTTTCACCCATATTCTACGATTTTTATCTCTTTTCAGGATAATTTGGGCTTTTTCAGGAATAATTATCTTGTAGATAAATACCCTAAAATAAATCTTGATAAAGTTCATATTATCCACAATTTATTGTTATCCAATCATTCCTTTTATTTCTATTCAAGAAATCCTATTTTAGACACTAATTATCAACAAATCACAGAATTATTTAATTAATTTTAATTTTTTAACCAATCAGAATTAATTTAAATTAATCGTGTGTGGTTGAATCTATCTAGACACAATGCATGCTGACCATGCAAACTTGATCATTCGATATCTTTCGATCCGATGGTCTGATTTGGAAACCGAACACACTGTTGCGACTGTTAGAATCTCAAGATCATTTTTATGATATGCAATGAGAAAATTAATGCATGTAATGCCAAAAAAAATTGATGCATTTAATGCAATCATGATTTTCGGGGTACAAGAATGATCATTCCAGTCATTTTCCTTCATTAAATCATGGGTTTAAAATCGAGTGTCTATAGAATGCCCTTATTGACAGAGCTTGGAAAGTGAATGTCAATGTAAAACAAAGACACTGATTTTAGCGACTATGATTCAATTGAGGTTGAATTTTGAAAGATTTCCTAGCCTTTGGACCTAAAACTTTGGAACATAAAACTAGTGCCTTATCTTTTGATAAAAATGAAAATATTTGACTTAGCTGATAGTTGATGACTCTAGAAATGACTCTTGACGAGTGGGGTGACCAAGAGGCTTTTCAATCCCGATTTGAATATGGAGTTGTCTGTGACCAAAGGGCTTCTCGACCTCGATCTCGACGAAAGGCAACCAAAGGGCTTCTTAACCTTGGAACTTGAAGAAAGGCGATCAAAGGGCTTCTTAACCCTGAAACCGGAGCTGGAATGTTGATCAAAGGACTTCTCTACCTCAATCTTGATGAAAGGCAACCAAAGGGCTTCTCAACCTTGGAACTTGAAGAAAGGCGATTAAAGGGCTTCTTAACCTCGATATCAGAGCTGGAATATTGATCAAAGGACTTGTCTACCTCAATTGGGATTAGACTTTAATGATGAGTGCTTTGTGGTCCCATTGCTTTTGGGATGTGTGATTTTCATTTAATTCCTTCTTGATTTGAACTTTATCAAGAAAAGTTTAATTGAAAAAATATTTTATTTTTGAGAAACATTTGATTTTTGAAACTTGGAAGTTTTGAAATTGACATTTAAAATTTTTAGACTTTGAAACTTTGAGATTTTGACTTGAAATTTGGAACTTGAAATCTGAAATTTTGGGATTTGGGATTTTGAAAATTAAGGCTTGAAATTTTGATCATGAAATTTGAGGTTTGAATTTTTTTCTAAAATTTTGAAAACTGAAGGTTTGGATTTAAAAATTGGGCATTGAGAATGTGGAATTGAAAATTTTGAATTGAAAATTTGGGGTTTGAAAGAAACTTGAAAATTTTGAATTTGAATTTTTATCTTTAATCCATTCCAAAATTTCATCCTTCTTTTTTTTGGTTGTTTGAGTCAACTCAATTTGACTGAGTTGACTCAGCTCTTGGCTGAGTTTAAGTGTGGGGGCCAACCACTTCTTTATTTCTCCCTTTTTCCCTTTTTGCTTCATCTTCATCAGCTTCTCTTCCTCCATTAACACTATTCATCTTCTTCTTCCCTTTGATTTTTCTTCCTCATCTTACCATTTCTTCTCACAAAAAACACTTTTCTAAGCTTCTTAACCTTTCCTCATCCATCTCCATTTCTTTAGAACCTTGTGTTTTTGAGCTTTTTCACCACACACCCATTTTTGGTGAAAACCATTTTCAAACCCATTTTTCTTTACATCAAATGTTAAGATTAGTGCCCTTAAATCCAATTGTATGATGCTATGTATGATATTATGTATGACATTATGTATGAATTAATATTGTGTTTAATAAAGTTGTTTTATCATTATCTAAAATAATGGTAACATGAATATTTAGACATTATCATATAGTCCATGAGATGCATCGTATGTGATTTATGTGAAAAGTCACAGATGATATAAATCACAGGTTCTTTGTAAACTCAGAATTGTAGTTCGTAGTCGGTGATGAAATTGGGCATTTCATCTGCGAAGACTATAACATATCAACTAAGATGATTTGTCTTGTTCCTGGAAGTGGAGACTTCTAGTTGATATGTTGATATGTTTTAAGAGTTAAGACATATTGAACTGGACTGCTGTGAGATTTATTATTCTCCTAATGACTGTCAATTGAATAATAAATCTCACGACTTATATTCACATGAACTCTTAATCCTAAGAGAATAATGGACCTAATCACGAAGTGTAGGTTGCTTTGATATATGAGGAGTGAGATCTAAAGTAACGGTCAAAACCTCAATTTGTTGGGCAGCCACATTTAGTGTTGATGGAACATATATTCTCAAGATGGAATTCATAGTCTCTTAATGGAGATACAAAATATTCCCTTGAGATAAGTTTAATGGGTTTGTTATTTAGAATGTTAGGCCTAACTACTTTAGTAAATAGTTACTAAAGTATATATTTATGAAATTTGATTTCATAAATATATGATGAATAACTTAAAGGATTAAACCGACTACTCAAGGATTAAGATGTAGTAATCTACAAAGTGGCAGTCTACATTATTGACTTTGTATTACTACGAATATTTTATGAAGGGGTTGCATGCACAATAAAGTCTTGGGATATAATTTATTAATAAGGCCTAGAGTGCAATTATATTTATATAGTGGTATTAAATATAATTAATAGTAACTTTGGACTTGTCAAGAGTTGACAGAAAAGCCCAAGGCCCATTGGAGCTAGTGTTATATTTGTTCCTTTTTGGTCCCACTCCAAGCCACATACTAAAGCCCAATTGGAAAGGCCCAAAGGCCAGCCCAATTAGATAATCAGTTATTAGGAGAGAAACATACAGAATTTTGAAGACACATGAAATGGTTTGTATGTGAGTGTTGGACAGTCTTAAATTCTCCCTTGAACAAATTCATATAAACTGATTGAGAGACCACACATCTTGGGCATCAAGTGGAATTGGAGTGAAGATTAAAAGTGTTCTCAAGAACTTCTGATCTTCGGTTTTGAATTTCACCGCATCAAGGTACACTCTCTTGTTCTTACATTCTGAAATTTACATAGTACATGTTATCAATTGCGAATGAAGTAGATCCATTAATTTTCCGCTGCGTATGTTTTGTATGCGGTACAATTATGTATTTTTCCGTCATAAAAAATGTCTTCTTCTTCTAGTGGATCCTCTTTTCTTACTTTTCATGGTAAGAAATATGATCCCACATTTGATTGGAATGATGAGGATGGGCTTCTTCAAGACCCTAGGACCCATGCTCCATATTGTCATGTAGACACCAGGGTGAGTTTTTCTTTGGTTTCTTCGCTTGGATAAATGTTTTTTCATGTTTCATTGAAAGTTTCATGGTGAGATATTGTCATTTGGTTGTTGCAATTTGGGGCATTGTGTGATTAGTTGGTTTTGGAGCATTCTTAGAGTGTTGTTTTTTTTTTTTTATCATGGTGCAATTTGGACAATGTTGGTAGCTCATGGAATTTTGACAATGTGGATAAATTGTAATGTTGTTGGATGAATTTTGGTTTAGATTTTGGGAGTATTGGCATTGTGAAAAATTTATGTTGTAGGCTTAGATGAATATGTTCATGATGCATGTGGGAAAAGTTTGTTGGCATGTGTAAACTTTGTTTTATGGACATGGAAAATTTTTGTAGGTATGTGCATGGATATATTTGTGGGTATGGCCAAACTTTGTAGGTATGAAATTTTGACTTATGGAAAAATTTTGTTGGGTATGTGATGTTGATTCTTGGAAAATTTGTGTGGTTATGATTTTGGCTATGTAAGAATTTATTTGTGCATGGGCATGAACTTGTGGGAATTTTTATGGCTATCTTGGCCATGTAGGAATTTTTTGTGCATGGTTATGAAAAAAAAATTTGGTAGTTGTGTATGGATGTTTGAAAGATTTTGATTGTGGTGAAATTTTGGTGGGGCATTGATTTTTGAGAATTTTTTGGTCATGTGTGTTTTGATTATGGATTTTTTTTTTTTTGACATATGAGTTTGGTCATGGGAAATTTTTTGGACATGTGATTTTGGTCATGGAAATTTTTTTGTCATGTGAGCTTTGGTTGTGGGAACCTTTTTGGACATTTGGTTTTGGTCATGGGAAATGATGAGCTAAACTTTTATGTTGCAGAGCTTCAAGAGTCAAGGCAGTCTCCAAATGTTGAAAAATGCATGGGCAGCATTGTCTCCTAGCATCAAAAACATCATCAATGAAGCAGGCTTTGGCACTTTCTTTGAAGCTCTGTTAAATCAGGAGACATATGAATACAAAGATCTTCAGTTACTTCTTGCCTTGGTAGAGCGCTTCTGGGAAACTACCTGCACCTTCCATTTTCCAGGCATTGGGGAGGTAATGTTGACACCTTATGACTTCTCTGTTATCACTGGTCTGAGGTTGGGTGGTGAAAGAATTCTTGTCAATGATTCCCTTACTTCAGCTGAACTCAAGAAACTTCTAGGTGTAGTGCCTTCTAGAATGAAGAGTAACAATATCCCTTTGTCTTGACTATGTGAAAATATTCCCCATTGTGAGACTGTGGCAAATGGTGCTTGTATGTTCATGCTTCTTTTTATTGGGACTTTTTTTTGTCTAGATTTAGGCAGTACTGTGAATCTGCTCTACTTGGGGAGCTTGAGAAAAATTGAACAAATCCAGAATTATGACTAGGGTGGCATGGCCTATGCTACTCTGATGCATTTCATGACCCAACTCTCTAGGCAAAGCCTTTCAAGCTTGGGTGGGGCTCCATTTGTATGGTAGGTTAGGTTTGGGATTTATTTTAGCTATGTGTAGGTTTTGGAAAATTATTTTGGCTATGTATGGGTTTTGGAAAGTTATTTTGGCTATGTGGTAATGGTGTTGTGAATTTTTCAGGTCTGGATGTATAAGTACTTTGGAGTTGGTCCTAAAATTTGGGAAGAAGTTGCTAGCATTTTTCCTAGATTTCTCCGTTGGTTGCCCAAACATCATTTGTCTACACCTTCCAGGAGTTCTTTGGAAATTTGGCGCTTGGTGATTGATAATTTAAGTGTTGATGATGTGAGTTCTTCCTCCTCTTTCTTTTGGAATCTTTGGCACTTGGCTATGGTTCAGTCTCTTCTCATCCTGAGTTCCTTTGTGACTTTTCAGATGGATTTAAATCCTTGGGCTGGATGTGAGGGGTATGCAGAGTGTGAGCGGGCTCTAGAATTGAATGGCCACCAAGTGTTGTTTGAGTGAGGGCATGGAAGGTATTGGTATCTTGGTGATTGGGTGTTGCTCCAAGTTGAACATGAGTATCCTCCTACCACAATTCCAACTCCTCCTTGTCACACTGTCTGGTTGGCTGACTTTCTAACTGACGATGAGATTGCTTGGGCCCGTAACAGCTATATTGTTGCAAGAGTAGAAGGGAATTATTCTGAATTCATCCGACTTCATCTGCTAGGTTGCTTGGTTGCCAGAACGGTATTTTTCTTCCCTTTTAAAGTCAAATTTTTGATCTTACAAATTCCTTTTAATATTTCTGCTTGGTAACAATACTTGTTTGCTGTATTTTCAGCCTTCATCTTCTGAAGGAGAGGAAGGGGGAGAGGAAGAGGAAGAAATTCCCCCTCCTCACCATGCTAGTAGCTCTTCTAGTTCCTTCAGGGAGACTTATCCCCATTGGCTCGCACTTAGTCCTCCCAATATGTGCTTAATGATGCGAGCTGGGTATGCCATGTTGCTTTCTGAGTGTCTTTGGTTTGAACTGTGCTTAATAGTGGAATCAACACCTGATTTTGCTGACTTTTCAGGCACATCAAATGGAAACTGCTGACACTACCAGAAGAGCTTTAGAGGAAAGGATCAAGACCCTCGAACTTGAAAATCGTCAGTACGATTTGATGGAAAAATACATGTTTGTATCGCATACAAAACATATGCAGCGAAAAATTAACGGATCTACTTCATTCGCAATTGATAACATGTACTATGTAAATTTCAGAATTCAAGAATAAGAGAGTGTACCTTGGTGTGGTGAATTTCAAAACCAAAGACCTGAAGTTCTTGAGAACACTTTTAATCTTTACTCCAATTCCACTTGTGCCCAAGAAGTGTGGTCTCTCAATCAGTTTCTATGAATTTGTTCAAGGGAGAAAAATAGAGAGTGTCCAACACTCACATACAAACCATTTCAAGTTCTCTTACAAAAAATTCTGTATATTTCTCTCCATATAACTGATTATCTAATTGGGCTAGCCTTTTGGGCCTTTCTAATTGGGCTTTAGTATGTGGCTTGGAGTGGGACCAAAAGGGAACAAATAAGACACTAGCTTCAATGGGCCTTGGGCTTTTCTATCAACTCTTGACAAGTCCAAAGTTACCATTAATTATATTTAATACCACCATATAAATATAATTGTACTCTAGGCCTTATTAATAAATTATATCCCAAGAGTTTATTATATATGCAATCCCTTCATAAAATATTCGTAGTAATACAAAGTCATGAATATAGACTGCCACTTTGTAAATTACTACATCTTAATCCTTGAGTACCCGGTTTAATCCTTTAATTTATTCATCATATATTTATGAAATCCAATTTCATAAATATATACTTTAGTAACTATTTACTAAAGTAGTTAGGCCTAACATTCTGAATAACAAACACATTAAACTTATCTCAAGGGAATATTTTGTATCTCCATTAAGAGACTATGAATTCCATCTTGAGAATATATGTTCCATCAACACTAATTGTGGCTACCCAAAATCAGGGTTTTGATCGTAACTTTAGATCCCAAACCTGATATATCAAAGCAACCTACACTTCATGATCAGGTCCATTATTCTCTCAGGATTAAGAGTTCATGTAAATAAAAGTCGTGAGATTTATTATTCATTTGACAGTCGTTAGGAGAATAATAAATCTCACAACAGTCCTATTCAATATGTTTTAACTCTTAAAACATATCAACTAGAAGTCTCCACTTCCATGATCAAGACAAATCATCTTAGTTGATATGTTATAGTCTTCGCAGATGAAATGCCTAATTTCATCACCGACTACGAACTAAAATTCTGAATTTACAAAGAACTTGTGATTTATATCTTCTGTGACTTTTCACATAAATCACATACTATGCATCTCATGGACTATATATGATAATGTCCAAATATTCATGTTACCATCATTTTAGATAATAATAAAGCAACTTTATTAATCACAACATTTAGTCATACATAATATCATACATAATAACATACATAGCATCAATAGGATTTTAGGGCACTAATCCTAACATGATCCTCGCTTTTTTGCAAGTCAAGAAGGAAATACTGAAGGTGGCTCTTCTAGAGGTGGATCAAGGAGATCCTCACGCAGGCGGACTCGGAGTCCTAATGATGTATGACTTGTATTTTTATTTTTCTTGCAAAAGAAAAGGAAGTGTTCCATTGACAATCTTGTATTATTTCCCATGTTTAGCTCTTTATCCTTGGAGTCACCTTAGATCACGTAGAAACTTTAACTAAGACAAGTTTAGAATTCACTTGATGATGTCTTGTAATGCTAATTTAGACTTATCT
The DNA here is from genome assembly GCA_030021035.2 of Notholithocarpus densiflorus. NCBI lineage: Eukaryota > Viridiplantae > Streptophyta > Magnoliopsida > Fagales > Fagaceae > Notholithocarpus > Notholithocarpus densiflorus. The sequence continues at coordinate 9,881,166 of JARYZH020000006.1, read as the reverse complement.
AGCTTGGTTCTGTTGGAATCTGCACTTACTTGAATGAGGTGGAGCCGAATGCCCCTAGTTTAAAATGAATGCCCCTAGTTTAAAATGAATGCGTGATTTTTGGAAATCTTGGTTATGACGATTTTTTTTTTGAACAGATGATGATGATTTTTTGAAAAAAAAATAATGGTGGTCTCTTTTTTTTTGAAGACAAATGAGCCATGGACGAATGCCCTTAGTTTAAAAAAAGGAATGCATGATTTTTGGAAATCTTGACAATGATGATTTTATTTTTATTTTTTTTTAAAACAGATGATGATGATTTTTTGAAAAAAAATAATGGTGGTCTTTTTTTTTTGAAGATAAATGAGCCATGGGCGAATGCCCCTAGTTTGGAGCATAAATCCATGAGTCTTAAAAAAACTTGATTTGATCAATTTTTTAAAACAATGATGCAAGTGATGATTTTTGAAAACAAGTGACTTAGACACGTTAGAATGCGTTAGTTTGACCAAAAAAAAATCTTTTTGTGTGTCAGATGATCTTAAAAAAAAATTCTAAGAGTGCGAAATTGCACGGAGTTGCATGAGTGTATGATGGAGGGGCTGCGTGCCACTTGGCATGTGGGGAGTGCCGTTCGGCACTTTTAGAGTGCCGAATGGCACTCGGCCATGTCATGACATTCACGCCCTGGTGGGCCGACTCCTTACGCTTTTCCAATGTGTGTTTCACATTTTTGTGTTTTTTGAAAAAAAATTTACTTCGTTTGTGATCATGAAACACTCTGCTAGTCAGCTACAAACTCTCTGGAACCTATTTCAAACCTGATTAGGAATTGATGCAGCTTATATAAATGAATTCTCCTGCGACAAATCTCTGCATAAAGGTTAGTAAAACATAATAATCACAAGCAAAAGTCATCCATGGCTAGCAATCATAATTTTTCTCATTCAACAATTCATGATATCAAAGATGGGTTCATAGCTTTGATTTCAATACCAAAACCAATTTTATGGCCTACAAACTAGAGGGAATCAAGGCTTTGAGTAATGTCAAGATCAAGCGGGACTTCCTTCGTGCTGCTGTGAAATTCTAGGATCTCGAAGATCACACGTTTCGGTTTAACACTGCTGAACTCTGTTCGACAATTGAAGAATTTTCTACTATCTTGGGCTATGATCCAAGCAAAAAATCTGTAGCGGTTTCTTGTGATCCCAGGCATAAGGAATCTTTGTCTAATACTCTCGGTCTTCCTACTTCCATTACTAATAGTATGATTGAAGGTCATATGGTGAATCTTCGTGCAATTATCTCTCAGCTGATTGACAAACGTACATATGGAGTGACCGACAATATGCAGAAAAACATTGGTTTGGCTTTATGCATGGTGGGAAAAGTTTTGCTTTGCTTTGGAAGACGCGGTTTTGTGGATGCTCGAGCCATAAGTGTTGTGAATCAAATTAAGGATAGTGATAATCCTATTTCTTTGATCTTGGCAGAAACTCTTCTAGGATTGGATGCTGTATTTCATGGTGGAGAAACTCAGAACTTCTTAAGGAGTCCTTTGACTTTGCAAATATGGCTAATGGAGCGACTGGATATGATTGCCAAGCCTACAACCGGTAATGACGGGCCTAGCATTTTTCTTAGCAAGGCTATAATCAAAACTAAGTGCCAAATTGAGAGTGACTGGGTGAAATTCTTAGACAAGAAATCCAGTACCTCAATTCAATGAGATTGTTATTGGTGGAAGTGCCCACCCCCTCTACTAAGGTCTCCAGGATCAGACCACATCTTCCTTGTTGGGTTGTGAAGGGCAACTTTCTACAAGGGAGATAGACTCTTAAGGCAATTCAAATATGAGCAAGGAATGCTTGGTGGAAATAGAAGAAGACCTTTCACTTCTGTGGACACAGATCCTACTTTTGTAAAGAACATGCTTTTGGGTTTGGAGTTGGTGACCGAGTGGACCAATCTTTTGTCAAGGTTCACTTTCACAGGATGACTACAGAATACTCTAATTGGTCTATAGACAAGATTGTTGACAAGGAGGCTGGGAGGATTGCTATGAGAGAACAGTTTCTCAAAGACAACCGGGAAAGACCCAATGAAGACAACTATGAATTCGAAAGAAGGGACAGGAATGATAAAGCACCTAACACAGAAGAAATCAATGATCAACAAAGAAAGAAAAGACTGAAGACAAAGTGACCTTATTTTTTTGGCTTTGAACAAGTTTATTTAGAAGTTGATGTAAAAACTCTTATGTTTTGGAATTATTTAGGATTTACAAGTTACGGGTTCTGTTTAAGGTGTAGGCTTTTAGGGTTTGGCTTAGTGTTTGGGTTCTTGTGGTTTGGTTTAGGGTTTCTTTTTATGGTTAGGGTTTCTGGCTTTTGTGTAATGACATGGTTTAATGAAATGGTTGAATTTTTGGTTAAATTTTGGTTAATGGGCAAATTGTGGTTTTGGGAAATTGTGACCGGACCAATGCATGGTTGCCTACGTACCCCCTTGATAGAAGGATTAGGTCATCACGTAGTTCATTGATGATGTTTTTTTTTTTCCTTAGATTTTGCCTAGGCTGCCCTTTCGGGTTTTCAACCTAGCAGGCTCTCTCACTCTCTCTTTTTTTTTACTCACCTTTTGCGTAGATTGCCCTTTTGGGTTTTCAACCTACCTTTTTTTCTTTTCTTTATTGCTCTAATTTTTCCTAGACCCTCCTTTTGGGTTTTCAGCCTAGCGAGCTTTTATTTATTTATTTTTATAAAGCCTAGGAAGGGAAATAACATAATTTACAACCACTTCAGATGTGGTGCTTTCAGACTACCACTTCAGAAGTGGTACTTCTTCAGTTGGTCCATGTTGGTTTGCTCTGTGAAAGGGTTTGCATCTAAGTCCATCAACCTTACTGCTCCCCCAAAGTATATCTGTTTGATAATGTATGGGCCTGCCCAATTTTGCTTGAACTTCCCGTTTGCATCTTGAACTGGGCTCGGATTTCTTTCAACACTAAATCTCCTAACTTCAAATCTCTTGTTCTCACTTTCTTGTCAAAAGCTTTCCTAAGCCTCCTTTGGTAACCTTGAATATGATACAAGGCCTTGAGTCTTTTCTTATCTAGCATGCACAGCTGATCATATCTGCTTTGTAACCAATCCCCTTTAGGGATTTCACTTCCAATACTGTCCTTAGTGAACGGACACCCATTTCAATGGGAAGGACTGCTTCCATCCCATACACTAATGAATAAGTAGTGGCTCCAGTGGAAGACCAAATTGACGACTGTTCCCCCAGAGTGCATAGGGCAATTGTAGGTGCCAGTCCTTGTAGTTTTTTTTGCTCTTCTTTAAGATTCACCCTATATTTTTGTTAGCAGCCTCAACTGCTCCATTGGTCTGAGGACGGTAAGGTGAAGACTTGTGGTGTTGAATATTGAATTGTCGTGGTAACTTCTATGTTTCTCCCTTAAAATGCTGCCCATTGTCGAAGATAATTTCATGTGGTACCCCATATCTACAGATAATATTGGTCTGAATGAATTGAGCAACTTTCTTTGAATTCAGAACTTTGTATGAGGCGGCTTCTACCCATTTAGTGAAGTAGTCAATAGCTATAAGTATGAATTCATGGCCATTGGATGCTGTTGGGTGAATTTTCCCAATAATGTCTATCCCCCATGTAAAGAATGGCTAGGGCGATGTCATGGTATATAGTGTCATGGGTGGCATGTGCTTTAGATCTCCATGGACTTGGCATTGATGGCATTTTCGAACATGAGCCGCACAATCGGCTTCCATAGTAGTCCAGTAGTAACCTTATCTCATTATCTTCCTTGACAGCATGTGTGCATTCATATGTGGCCCATAACTTGACTCATGAACCTTTTCAATTATTTGCTGTGCTTTCTTGGCGGTTACGCAAAGGAGATGAATTCCATCATATGATCTTCTATAATTAGTAGACAATCTCCGGATGGTTAATTGATCATTCTTGTCTGCAGACTTCGGGTGTGCTCCATCCTTGAAGTATTGTAGGATGTCTGAATACCATTCACCTTTCTCATTCTTTCTCTCATCCTCTTCTATTGTCATGCAGTAGGCTAGTTCTTCTTTTTGTTCCAACAGTATTGGTCTAGCTTCATCTTCTTTTGGCCCATCCATCATGGATGCCATGGTTGCTAAAGCATCTCCAATCTGATTCTGTATCCTCGACACATACTGATATTGAATCTTGCTGAATTTTGATGCCCACTTCTAAAGACATTCATGATAAGGCATCAACCTTTCTTCTTTGATCTTCCATTTATTATGAATCTAGGAGATTATCAAACTTGAGTCACCATACACCTCCAACTTTTTCACCCCTAGAACTAGGGCTGCCTGTAACCCCATGACGCAAGCTTCATATTCAATGACATTATTGGTGGCGGGAAAGTTGAGTTTACCAGAGAATGGAATATGTGTCCCTTTTGGAGACATTAACTCCAATTCCACTTACATTTTGATTTGTTGCTCCATCAAAATACATCTTCCATGATTCTACCTCTATCCCCATGATGTCTTCATCCGGAAAGTCCCCTTGAATCTCTTCAACTTCTTCTAGTGAACAATGGGCTAAGTGATCAGTAATTGCTCTCCCCTTCACAGATTTTTGAGTCACATACTTAATATCAAATTCATATAAAAGCAAGACCCATTTAGCTGTCTTCTCGTCTTGCACGGGTTTTTCCATTAAGTACTTCAAAAGATCCATTCTTGCAATCAACAAAACCTTGTAGGCAAGCATATAATGTCTAAGTTTGTGGGTTACCCATACAAGTGCTACATATGTCCTCTCAAGTGGTGAATACTTCTCTTCATAAGGCAACATCTTTTTGCTGATGTAGTTAATTTCATTCTCCTTTCTAGTCTCTTTTAAGTATTAAGCAAGTAAAGCTCCCATTGCTGTATCTGTAGTGGTGAGATACAACAACAATGGCTTTTCGGATACCGGTGGGACAAGTATTGGTGGCTTCATAAGATAATTCTTGATCTTTTCAAAGGCTTCTTGACATTGTTCATTCCACACTATTGGGACCTCCTTTTTGAGCAGTCGAAAGATTGGTTCACATGTCATAGTGAGTTGGGCTATGAACCTGCTGATGTACTGTATCCTTCCCAGATATCCTCGGATCTCATTTTCAGTTTTTGGAGGCTTCATCTCTACAATTGCCTTGATTTTCTCAGGATCAACTTCTATTCCCCTTTGGCTTACCATAAATCGTAGCAACTTTCCGGATATGACTCCGAAAGTACACTTCTTTGCATTTAACCACAGCTTGTAGAACTGGATTCTTTCAAAGAACTTCCTCAAAGCTGGTATGTGCCCTTCACGGTCTTTGGACTTCACTATCATATCATCAACATAAACCTCTACTTCTTTGTGGATAAAATCATGTAGCAAAGTAGTGGCTGCACATTGGTAAGTTACACCAGCATTTTTAAGGCCAAATGGCATGACCTTATAGTAGTATGTCCCCCAAGGTGTAATAAAGGAAGTTTTCTCCATATCTTCTAGAGCCATCTTAATCTGATTATATCCTGAAAACCCATCCATAAACGATAATAAAGCGTGACTTTCTGTGTTGTCAACCGGGACGTCAATGTGAGGCAATGGAAAGTCATCTTTCGGGCTGGCCATATTCAGATCTCGAAAATCTACACACATTCTAACCTTCCCATCCTTCTTTGGCACCGGAACCACATTAGCTAACCACTCTGGATAGTTGACCACTCTCAGGAATCATGCATTGTACTGTTTCTCTACTTCTTCCTTGATCTTGAGAGTCCACTCTAGCTTCATTCTTCTCAACTTTTGCTTAACTGGCTTCGTGGTTGGATCTGTTGGAATGCAGTGTTGTACTATATCTGTATCAATCCCAGGCATGTCTTCATATGACCAGGAAAAGACCTCCTTGAACTCTGTCAGCAGTGCCACTAATGCATCTTTCTCTGAATTGGTTAGGGTATTGCCTACTTGGATCATTTTGGGCTCATTATCAGTTCCCAGGTTAATGGGTTGGGTTTCTTCTTTTACGGGTTCTAGGTATCCATGTTTTAATTCCTTATTATTAAAAGTTTCTTTACCAATTTCAGAAATAAAAACATTCAAAGCCAGCAAATAAGCAGAATCATAAATCATATTAAAAGGGAAAGAGTTTTTAACAGACTCTATAGACTCAACAGACTTAACTGGAAAACTATCACAAACAGACTTAATAGGAATAGAAACAATAGCAGAAATAGACTCAATAGGAATAAAAACAATGTTCTTGGCAGGAGTGACTGGCTCAGCGGTCTTGATCTTCGTGGCAAAAGTGACTGACTTGATGGTCTTGATCTTCCTCAATGAGTCCTCCATTCAGTGGGCGGCTCCCTCCCATGCCCAGTTCTTCAAATCGGTCGTGGCTTCCACAATGGCAGGTGGCTCCCAGTAAGGTCCTTCTTCCCTCATCATCAGTACCGGGGGATCTACATCCATATAATCCGTAGCTTCTTCTTCAATTTCCATGTCTATGGGCTTATAGGTCACAAAAGCATCCAGGCGCTCTATGCTATCCATCCATTCATTAAACATGTCGTGCGTGCCTTTGTTGCCCAAGTATGTGGGTTGAGGGAGATGCTCTAACTCGTCTCCTTCCGTTCTCTCATCATTATGTTCAACATTCTCAAGTGTCATGATTCTGAGACTGTGGACCATTAGCTTTTGGTCTAGAGCGGCCAACCTGGCATCTATGTCATCCTCTTCTTTAGTATGTGAGGTTGGTGAACTTGGTTCTGAATCATAATACGACCCCAATTCCAGAACTTCTCTTCCATGCTTGTCATACCTAGGGCAAAATCTTGAACTAACATTAGTGATATCACTCCAATCTGAAAGATGCCTATAGGGATATTCATCATGATACATTTGATTGGCTTGTGCATTCTCCTCTCTTGCATTCTCTAACACATTTATTAGCCTGTATTGATCACTATCAGTGTCGCTCCACCTGTTGGCTTCGGCATCGTCTTCTATGTCTTCATCATAATAGTCCACATCACTGTCATATTCCTCATAGAATAGGTCTACATCTTCATCTTCTCTATCACTAGGGGGATCACCCCAATCATCACCACTGTACGGGCTATCATAACTTCTACTACTGTTGTCATCACTATTGGTGCTGCTGTCATCATCATCATGTCCATTATCATTGTTGCTGCTGTCACTACTACTATCACTCTTGTCATCACTAGGGGCTAGTCCCCCTTCCTTGCATTCCTCATTGGCTCTTAGTTCATATGGACTTTTCATTGCATGCTGGCAGGCCTCCTAATATTCCTCTTCTTCTATGTTGCAAATAGGATCTCCAAGAAGTGTAGTCATGGCATTAGGATCCATGTAATCAGCCCAATCAGTAAGAACCCAAGTTGTGTCTTCTTTCTTAAATTCTGGAACCTTGTTGTGGCAATCAAGTAGTATCTCGAACCCAGGCACCATTGTCTTTGTTATCGGATCAAATCTCGGTCTAGGGAATCCCCAATAACGTTGACTTTCTCCAGCTTTTACGAACTTGCCATTCAATGTAGGAGTGTAGGGTTTCAGAGGTTTTGGAGGACAAGGAAGTCCTTTTGCTTTGACTTTGGCTCGAGCCATCTTTCTTACTTCCATATCTAACAAATCATCATTAGTGGGCTTATAGCCTAGCCCAAAAGGTGGTGTGGCAGTAGGAATCACCAGACCTAAATAGTAGGTTTCTTCACAATTCTCCCCAAATTCATCCCTAGAAGGTAGTTCATTCTCCTCATCAGTGCTACCACATTGTTGTTACCATAAGGAGCAAAGTCCACTCGGAACTTCTCAACTTCTTCTTCTCCTTTTTCAAAGCCAGGCCTCTTAATCTCAAAGCCATCCAAGGTCAACAGTTCTTTCTTAGAATCAATACTGTAAATAGGCTTAGGCACAGTTAAAGTTTCCCCATATATGGTCATAATAGCCCCTTCATGTGGAAATCGAACCTTTTGATATAGAGAAGAAGGTACGGCTTCTGTGTCATGGATCCATGGTCGCCCAAGGAGCATATTGAAGCGTGAGGCTATATTAAGGACTTAAAAATCCACGTTCTTGACCATTGGTCCTATGGTAAGCTCTAATGTTATGGTTCCATCGGTCCTATGGAAATCGAACCTGTATTTCTAAAACATTTTAAACAAAACTCATCACGGCATCTTAGTGTGAAACAGAAATAAAAGATTGCATACAATTAATAAGAAGCATGTGCAAAAAGAAAGAAAAGAAACAACACATGAAGAGATAAGTGAAACTGTAATAACAACCTCAATATATATAAACATAAAAAAATGGGTACAAGGTTTGCTGTCACAATGTAAGAACAATGTATCTAAAAAGTAAAGAAAAGAAAAGATACAAAAAGTCCTCACTACATCCCTCAAAAAAGTATAGACACTCCCCCTAACAAAAAATATCTATCTCCTATACTAACTCTCCCCCTAAGAACATGACTACTCTCATACCTAAAACTACTCCTCCTTTTTGTCACGAATGACAAAGAGCAAGTAACTTAAGCAGTCATCTCGTTGTCACCAGAAGAGCTAGCATCCTTATCTTCATCATTATCATCGTCGTTGGAGTCACCATCATCGTCCTTGTCTTCAGATGCCTTTAGAGAAGGAGAGGGAGACGCTACGAAGCCACCAAGTCGAGCCTGCTGTCGGGCAATACGGCCGACACGGGTGTTCACCTGACACAACTCATCACTGAGTGTGTCAAGGCGAGCATCCATGCGCTGAAGCTGCGCCATGACTGCCTCGAGGGTCACACCACCCACCAATGAAGAAGGAGCGGATGTAGATGGAGCGGAAGAAGCTGGAGGAGTCACCATCTCAATCCGTGGCCGCTTCGGTTGAAGCTAGGCGTCACTCCGTCTAACGGTCGCTGCAGCTATGGCATACATAGCAGAAAAGTGTGTAGACTCAGGATAGAAGACAAAAAAATGGCGGAGAATCCGCGTGATAGCCGAAAGGAAAATGAGCTTATCACGGGTCGTCGTATCCCTATAGACATCTATAAGCGAGAGTATGAAATGAGAGGGAAAGTCAGTGGTAAGTCCCTCAAGAAGGGATAACAAAAATCGAGTACGAGGCTTAGTAATGGAGTTATAGTGAGACAAAGGATTAAGGAACCTCGGACCTTTTGCAAAGCCCGAGCAAGGGGTGTTTTGACGATCACCCCAAGATGTAGGTATCTCACAGAAGCGAGATGAGAGTTCGTCTTTGGACACAGTCCTAAGACGCTCACAGCCGGGGTAGTCAGGAAACTCTACCCTCGGTATGTGTAGCACATCAGATATAAGATCCGGAGTGACTATAATGAGCATACCTCGAACGCGAGTGATAAAATGAGGTACAGAATAATCAAATTTGTGCATATTGGAGTAAAACTCCTGTATGATCACATAGGGACAAGTGACCAGGATGCCACACAGTGACTCCCAACCCCTACTGTAGATGATAGTGGGAAGGTCAGTATCGGAAAAAATCTGATAGAACAACTTGTCGTTTCAAATGAATGTCGGGTCGTGAAAAGTTCTCCAAAAAGTCCTTACGGGCTTTATCATCACGGAACCTAACGTGAGATGGAGTAGAATCAGCAGGGAGAGAAGAAGAAGATGCCCTGGAACGAAGAGGGTTCTGGGATGGAGTAGACTTACGCTTAGGTGCCATAGAGCAACTAACCGAAAGAAAGAGAGAGAGGGACAAACAGAAAAGTACCAAAACATTTAATATCAATAAGATAAAAAAATGGTATGTATGCATGAAAAGTGCATGAACATGTGACATGCAAAAGTAAAAACATCATGGGCTCAACCCAATCCAATCCTACCAGCACACATCATTTCAACATAGTAAGCACACATCTAAAATGCATGAATCATCGTTAAAATGCAAATGTGATGCAATGCATGATCATTTAAAATCATTTAAACAAAACCCATCCCAAAAATTTCACAAAAACTTTATCAATTTTGAAAAACCCCAAAATTTTTCAAAAACCCCGAAAGTTTGGTCAAAAGAGATGAAATGCATGATAAGATGAGAGAAATGAAATCATACCAGAGGAAGAAATCTCTCTTGAGGCCAAAAAATGAGTGGGGAAGAAGTTTAGAGTGAGAGAGAGGTGTTTGGGAAGGTAAGGAGTCTGAAAGGGTCGAGAGAGATCGAGAAAAATGTGTGAGAAATCGCGCTGACCCTTTATATAGAAATCCACGATTCTTGATGGATCGAGAGGTATCGAGAGGTGTCGAGACTTAAATTTTGACAGATAGAGCTATCGAAAAGCTATCGAGAAGTGTCCATAGCAAAATGACTTCGATGGATCGAGAAGCTATCGAGAATCTATCGAGCATACAGAAACTTCCTCGATGGATCGAGAAGGTGTCGAGAAGCTGTCGAGACTAATTCTCAAAAACCTCGGTGGATCGAAATTGTGATAACAGCTATCGAGAAAGGAAGCTCAAGAGGCTCGATAGATAGCCTAGCTGTTGAGAGGTATCGAGAAGCTGTCGAGATTGCTCAAAAATAGTTTTTCAAAGAAGAGAAAAACACAGACATGAATGCAATCAAGCAAGCTACTTAACCAAAGATCCAAACAACTTTTTAAGCTCTCAAAATCATCTCTTAACAAGAAAAAAATGTCAAGCATATAGATCCATGACACACACACGCACACAACAAGTCTAACCAATTTTATATGTCAAAAACAAGTCAAGACATTTTAGTGAGCATACATTAACACATGTATTCCTTGTGATGGCCAAAACACATTGTACCTGCACATGTATCAAAAATAGCAAAGAATTTGCGTGTTGTGTGTGGAAAACATTGCAAGATTGCATAAGTGTCTGCATGTTATGACGATTTGAGATATGAGAAAATCAATTTAACTCACACACAATCATAACTACATGATGGGGACTATCACCTTTGAGGTACATCGTATAACTCCCACATCTCCTAGAAGACACGCTTGCAATCATATAAAGCATTTTGATTCTTTTTGCTTTTATTGTTCTTTGCATATTTTTCTTTTGTTAAGCATATCATGCATGGGCATATAAGAGAGAGAAAAGAAATACCCAATTATGTTATGGTTTTGACATTGCACTTTTGCTATGCCAAAGCATGCAGATGTCATTTCATGATTGGTGGGCAACAGTGGTGAGATGGTTCTTTATTCCTTCAGAGTGATACGAGTGTTAAGTACAAGAGATTACTTAATCTTTTGATCATCAGTGTGAATGATTACTTAATCTTTTGAGTGCCAAACTGAGAGTGACTTGGTGAAATTTTTAGACAAGAAATCTAGTACTTCAATTCAATGGGACTATTATTGGTGGAAGTGTCCACCCCCTCTACTGAGGTCTCTAGGATCAGACCATATCTTCCTTGTTGGGTTGCGAAGGGCAACTTTCTACAAGGGAGATAGACTCTTGAGGCAATTCAAATATGAGCAAGGAATGCCTGGTGGCAAAAGAAGAAGACCTTTCTCTCCTGTGGACACAAATCCTACTTCTGTAAAGAACATGCTATTGGGTTTAGAGATGGTTGACCGAGTGGACCAATCTTTTATCAAGGTTCACTTTCACAGGATGACTACAGAATACTCTAATTGGTTGGCGAACAAGATTGTTGACAAGGAAGCTGAGATGGTTGCTATGAGAGAACAGTTTCTTAGAGATAACCGGGAAAGACCCGATGAAGACAACTATGAATTCAGAAGAAGGGACAATGATGACAAAGTACCTATCATAGAAGAAATCAATGATCAACAGAAATGGAAAAGATTGAAGACAAAGTGACCTTCTTATTTTTTGGCTTTGAACATGTTTATTTAAAAGTTGATGTATAAACTTTTATGTTTAGGAATTATTAGGATTTGCAAGTTAGGGATTTTATTTAAAGTATAGGCTTTTGGGGTTTGGTTTTTTTTTTTATATTTTTATTATTATTTATTTTTAATGGTTTGGCTTAGGGTTTGGGCTTTTGGATTTTGTGTAATGACATGGTTTAATGGAATGGTTGAATTTTTGGTAATTTTGGTTAATGGGTAAATGGTGGTTTTGGGAAATTGTGACTGAACTAATGCATGGTTGCCTACGTACCCCCTTGATAGAAGGATCAGGTCATCACGTAGTTCATTGGTGGTGATGATTTTATTTTTATTTGCCTTAACTTTTGCCTAGGTCGCCCTTTCAAGTTTTCAACCTTGCAGGCTCTATCAATTTTTTATTTATTTATTTTTTAATTCTCCTTTTGCATAGATTGCCCTTTCAGGTTTTCAACCTATTTGTTGTTGTTGTTGTTGTTTTTTTTTTTTTTTACTATTGCTCTAATTTTTGCCTAGACCGCCTTTTCGAGTTTTTAGCCTAGCGAGCTTTTTTTTTAGTCAAACCTATGAAGGAAAACAACATAATTTACAACCACCTCAGACGTGGTATTTCTTCAATTGAGCCATGTTGGTTGGCTCAGTGAAAGAGTTTGCATCTAAGTCCATCAATCTTCTGCTCCCCCAGAGTATATTTGTTTGATAATGTATGGGCCTGCCCAATTTGGCTTGTGTGAGGGATTTCACAATTTGCTCCAATACCAATGGGCTTGGTCTGCGATCGAATGCTATAAAAGATTTGTGCCCCCTCATCCTTCACCAATTGGTGGTTGGATGGATTGGTAAGGCACACAGTCCGACAAGTGGTATCAGAGCCAAGGTCATAGGTTTGAGTCGTTGGAGCCGCATTGTGAGGGAGGAATTGTGAGGGATTTCACAATTTGCTCCAATACCAATGGGCTTGGTCTGCGATCAAATGCTATAAAAGATTTATGCCCCCTCATCCTTCACCAATTGGTGGTTGGATGGATTGGTAAGGCACACGGTTCGACAGCTTGAACTTCTTGTTTGCATCTTGAACTGGGGCTCGGATTTCTTTCAACACTAAGTCCCCTAACTTCAAATCTCCGGTTCTTACTTTTTTGTCAAAAGCTTTCTTAAGCCTTCTTTGGTAACCTTGAATATGATACAAGGCTTTGAGTCTTTTCTCATCTAGCATGCACAATTGATCATATCTGCTCTGTAACCATTCTGCTTCAGGGATTTCACTTTCCAATATTGTCCTTAGTGAACGAACACCCATCTCAATGGAAAGGACTGCTTCCATCCCATACACCAATGAATAAGGAGTGGCTCCTGTGGAAGATCGAATTGATGTTCAATACCCCTAGAGTGCATAAGGCAACTGTAGGTGCCAGTCCTTGTAGTTTTTTGTGTTCTTCTTCAAGATTCACCATATATTTTTGTTAGTAGCCTCAACTGCTTCATTGGTTTAAGGACGATAAGGTGAAGACTTGTGGTGTTGAATATTGAACTATCGTAGCAGCTTCTCTGTTTCTCCCTTGAAATGCTACCCATTGTCAGAGATAATTTCATATGGTACCCCGTATCTGCAGATGATATTGGTTTGAATAAACTGAGCAACTTTCTTTGAATTCAGGACTTTGTATGAAGCAGCTTCTACCCATTTAGTAATGTAGTCAATGGCTACAAGTATAAATTCATGGCCATTGGATGTTGTTAGGTGAATCTTCCCAATAATGTCTATTCCCCATGTAGACAATGGCCAGGGTGATGTCATGGTATGTAATGGCATGGGTGGCATATGTTTAAGATCTCCATGGACTTGCCATTGATGTCATTTTCGAACATGAGCCACACAGTTAGCTTCCATAGTAGTCTAATAATAGCCTTGTGTCATTATCTTCCTTGACAACATGTGTGCATTCATATGTGGCCTATAACTTGACTCATGAACCTCTTAAATTATTTTCTGTGCTTCCTTGGTGGTTACCAAATGAGATGAATTCCATCGTATGATCTTTTGTAAAGCCTTTCACCACAAATAATGTAATTAGTAGACAACCTCTAGATGGTTAATTGATCATTCTTGTCTGCAGACTTCGGGTATGTTCCATCTTTGAGGTATTATAGGATGTCTGAATACCATTCGCCTTCCTTATTCTTTTCCTCATCTTCTCCTATTGTCATGCAGTGGGCTGGTTCTTTTTTTTGTTCCAACACTATTAGTCTAGCTTCATTTTCTTTTGGCCCATCCATCATGGATGCGATGGTTGCTAAAGCATCTGCAATTTGATTCTGCATCCTTGGCATATATTGATATCGAATTTTGCTGAATTTTGATGCCCACTTCTGTAGACATTCATGATAAGGCAATAGTCTTTCTTCTTTGATCTTCCATTTATTCTGAATTTGAGAGATTATTAATGCTAAGTCTCCCTACACTTCTAACTCCTTCACTCCAAGGCCTAAGGCTGCTTGTAGGCCCATAATGCAAGCTTCATATTCTATGGCATTGTTGGTGGCAGGAAAGTTAAGTCTACCAGAAAATGGAATGTGTGCCCCTTTTGGAGAAATCAAGAGAACTCCAATTCCACTTTCGTTTTGATTTGTTGCTCCATCAAAATACATCTTCCATGATTCTACCTCAATCTCCATGATGTCTTCATCTGGAAAATCTCCTTGAATCTCTTCAGCTTCTTCTGGTGAACAATGGGCTAAGTGGTCAGCAATTGCTCCCCCTTTCACAGATTTCTGAGTCGCATACTTAATATCAAATTTTGACAAAAGCAAAACCCATTTAGTAGTCTTCCCATCTTTTACAAGTTTTTCCATTAAGTACTTCAAAGGATCCCTTCTTGCAACCAACAGAACCTTGTAAGCAAGCATATAATGTTTGAGTTTACGGGTTGCCCATACAAGTGCTACACATGTCTTCTCTAATGGTGAGTACTTTTCTTCATAAGGCAACATTTTCTTGCTCATGTAGTAAATTGCATTCTCCTTGCGAGTCTCGTCTAGGTATTGAGCAAGTAGAGCCCCCATTCCTGTATCTGTAGTGTTGAGATACAACAACAATGGCTTTACGGGAATTGGTGGAACAAGTATTGGCGGTTTCATCAGATAACTCTTGATCTTCTCAAAGGCTTCTTGGCATTGTTCATTCCACACTGTAGGGACCTCTTTCTTAAGCAGTCTGAAGATTGGTTCACATGTCATGGTGACTTGAGCTATGAACCTGCTGATATACTGTATTCTCCCCAGAAATCCTTGGATTTCCTTTTCAGTTATTGGAGGCTTCATCTCTAATATTGCCTTGATTTTTTCAGGATCAACTTCTATTCCCCTCTGGCTTACCATAAACCCTAACAGTTTTCTGGATGTGACTCTGAAGGTACATTTCTTTGGATTCAATCGTAACTTGTAGAACTAGATTCTTTAAAAGAACTTCCTCAAAGCTGGTATGTGCCCTTCACGATCTTTGGACTTCACTATCATATCATCAACATAAACTTCTACTTCTTTGTGGATCAAGTCATGCAACAAAGTAGTGGCTGCACGTTGGTAAGTAGTACCAGCATTTTTAAGGCCAAATGGCATGACCTTGTAGTAGTATGTCCCCCATGGTGTAATAAAGGAGGTTTTCTCCATATTTTCTAAAGCCATTTTAATCTGATTGTATCCTGAAAATTCATCCATAAACGAGAGCAAAGCATGCCATTTTGTGTTGTCAACCAAGACGTCAATGTGAGGCAAAGGAAAATCATCTTTTGGGCCGGCCTTCTTCAGATCTCGAAAATCTACACATATTCGGACCTTCCTATCTTTCTTCAGTACCAGAACCACATTAGCTAACCACTCTGGATAGTTGACCACTCTTAGGATTCCTGCATTGTACTGTTTCTCCACTTCTTCCTTGATCTTGAGAGTCCACTCTGGCTTCATTCTTCTAAATTTCTGCTTGACTGGCTTCATGGTTGGATCTGTTGGAATGTAGTGCTGTACTATATCTGTATCAATCCCAAGCATGTCTTCATATGACCAAGCAAAGACCTCCTTGAACTCTGTTAACAGTGCCACTAATGCATCCTTCTCTGAAGTGGTTAGGGTATTGCCCACTTGGATCATTTTGGGTTCATCATCGGTTCCCAGGTTAATGGGTTGGGTTTCTTCTTTTATAGGTTATAGGTATCCATGTTTTAATTCCTTATTATTAAGAGTTTCTTTACCAATTTCAGAAATAATAACATTCAAAGCCAGCAAATAATCAGAATCATAAATCATATTAAAAGGAAAAGAGTTTTTAACAGACTCTACAAACTCAACAAACTCAACTGGAAAACTATCACAAACAGATTTAACAGGAATAGAAACACTAGCAGAAATAGACTCAATTGGAACAGAAACAACGTTCTTGGTAGGAGTGACTGGCTCGGCAGTCTTAATTTTCTTGGCAAAAGTGACTGACTTGACGGTCTTGATCTTCTCCACGGAATCCTCCATGGTGTGGGTGGCTCCCTCCCATGCCCAATTCTTCAACTTAGTCGTGGCTTCCACAATGGCAGGTGGCTCCCAATAAGCTCCTTCTTCCCTCAGCATCAGTACTGTGGGATCTACATCCATATAATCTATAACTTCTTCTTCAACCTCTATATCTGTAGGCTTGTCAATCACAAAAGCATCCGAGCGCTCTATGCTATCCATCCACTCATCAAATAGGTCGTGCTTGCCTCTGTTGCCCAAGTAGGTGTGTTGAGGGAGATGCTCTGACTCACCCCCTTCCATCCTCTCCTCATTATGTTTAGCATTCTCAAGTGTCATGATTTCTGAGACTGTGTACCATTAGTTTTTGGTCTAGAGCGGCTAACCTAGCATCTATGTCATCCTCATCTTTAGTATGTGGGGTTGGTGAGCTTGGTTCTGAATCATAATACGATCTCGATTCCAAAATCTCTCTTCCATGCTTGTCATACTTAGGGCTAGACCTTGAACTAGCATTAGTGATATCACTCCAATATGAGAGATGCCCATAGGGATATTCATCATGATACATTTGATTGGCTTGTGCATTCTCCTCTCTTGCATTCTCTAACATATTTATCAGCCTGTATTGATCATTATCAGTGTCACTTCACCTGTTAGCTTCAGCATCATCTTCAATATCTTGATAATAGTAGTCCATATCACTGTCATATTCCTCATAGAATAGGTCTGCATCTTCATCTTCTCTATCACTAGAGGGTTCACCCCAATCATCTCCATTGTATGGGCTATCATAACTTCTACTGCTGTTGTCATCACTATTGGTGCTGCTATCATCATCATCATGTCCACTGTCACTGCTGCTGTTGTCACTACTACTATCACTCTTGTCTTCACTTCCATCTTCATCATCACTAGGGGCTGTTCCCCCTTCCTTATCTCCATTATTGGCTCTTAATTCATACGGTCTCTTCAATGCATGCTCTCAAGCCTCCCAATATTCCTCTTCTTCTATGTTGCAAATATGATCACCAAGAAGTGTAGTCATGGCATCAGGGTCCATGTAATTAGCCCAATCAGTAGGAACCCAAGTTTCATCTTCTTTCTTCAATTCTGGAACCTTGTTGTTGCAGCCAAGTAGTACCTCAAACCTAGGCACCATTGTTTTTGTCACTGGATCAAATCTCGGTTCAGGGAATCCCCAATAACGTTGATTTCTCTAGCTTTTACGAACTTCCCATTCAATGTAGGAGTGTAGGGTTTCAGAGGTTTTAGAGGACAAGGAAGTCCTTTTGCTTTGGCTTTGGCTCGAGCCATCTTTCTTACTTCCATCTCTAATAAGTCATCATCAGTAGGCTCATAGCCTAGCCCAAAAGGTGGTGTGGCAGTAGGAATTACCAGGTCTTCAACAGTTGGCTTCTTCACAGCTCTTCCCAAATTAATCCCTGGAAGGTAGTTCATTCTTCTCATCATTGCTACCACATTATTGTTACCATAAGGAGCAAAGTCCATTGAGATCTTCTCCACTTCTTCTTCTTTCTTTTCAAAACCAGGCCTCTCAATCTCAAAGCCATCCAAAGTCAACAGCTCTTTCTCAGAGTCAATACCGTAAATAGGCTTTGGCATAGTCAAAGTATCTCCATATATGGTCACAATAGCTCCTTCATGTGGAAATTGAACCTTTTGGTATAGAGAAGAAGGTACGGCTTCTGTGTCATATATCCATGGTTGCCCAAGGAGCATATTGAAGTATGAGCCTATATTAAGGACTTGAAAATCCATCTTCTTGACCATCGGGCCGATGGTAAGCATTAATGTTGTGGTTCCCAAGACTTCTCTTCTACTGTTGTCGTTTGCCTTGATTAGTAGGCACAAAGTGTTCAATGCTTAGACCCAAGCAGCTAGCAGTCTTCAAAGGACACACATTCAAAGCACTTCCATCATCTATCAAAACCATTGGTATCCTCTTCCCCATGGAATCTATAGTGATATGCAACGGGTCGTTGTGGTGCTTACCCTTCTTGGTCAGATCCTTGTCAGAATAGGAAATAGTGAGTTCCCTATTTATGGACCCAATCATAGTATTTAGATCTTGGGATGTTGTGGTTGTAGGGACTTGAATTTGGTTGAGAAGGTTTACTAGATTTTGTTGGTGTCTATATGAGGCCATGAGTAAACCCCATTAGGATATGTTGGCTTGTGTCTTCTGTAGTTGCTTGAGGACTTTATCTTCTTCGGCAGTTGTTTGTTGGGTGGATCTGTTCAAAGCTTCCATTGGGTTGTTGGTCTCTAAATGTGGGGGTTTTAAGTGTCTCCCTCCCCTTGTGATGTGGGCAATTTTGGTTGAATCATTGGGATCGATGTCTTGGGGTTTGAAGTGTCTTCCCCCATTTGTGGGTGTTTGGCTATTTACTTGGGGTTTGAAGTGTCTCCCCCCATTTGTAGGCGTTTGGCTATCCTCTCAGGGTTTGAAGTCTCCCCCCATTTCTAGATGTTGGGTAGTTCTCGGGTTCTGGTATTTCATTTCATATGTCATATCCAGTGGTGGTAGTGGATTGGGCAAGGGATTGTTAGTGATGCTAGGTCTTGTAGGCGGCGCAATCAACTTGTTGTCTATTAGGTCTTGAATTGCATGACAAAGGGTGAAACAATGGTCAGTTTCATGACTAGGCCTTGGTGATAAGCACATCATTTATTCAAATCAAACCTTGAAGGAAAAGGGTTTGGAATTGATCTTGGGTCTAAGGGTTTCAATAACCCTTTTGCTTTTAACTTGTCATAAACTTTTCTCATGGGCATGTACAACTCATGAAATTCTCTCTTAGGTCTAGGCCTTTGTGGTTCTTGCATAGGTGCAATTAATTGATAAGGATCATTTTTATGGATATTAGAAATTTCTGCAACCTTGGAATTAGATCCTACATTCTTTTTAAACCTTGGAAGGTCATTAGTCTTTATAGTACCATTGTTTATAGCATCCTCAATTTGGATTCCAGCAGCAATTAAAGCTTTAAAATTGGGAAAATATTGTGCAAACAAATATTTGTGGTATACAGGCAATAAATTCTTTATAACCATGGCTAATTGTTCCTCCTCACTTGGCCTACTCATCATCTGTGCAGCCTTGGCTCTCCACTTGGTAATGAAAGTAGAGAAGGATTCTTTCGGCTCTTGCTTGGTAGTCTCAAGGTCTCTTCTTGTGATATCCACTTCCATATTGTACTTGTATTGCTTGTGAAACTATCGGTAGATTTCCTCCCAACTTCTTGCTCTTGCATCATCCAGGTTGAGGAACCACCTAAGAGCGGCTCCGGTCAGTGTGTTTTGGAACATTTGAGCAAGTACTTCCTCGGTCGCACCTAAGGGCTACATAGCCCTCATATACATCTTTAGATGGGACTTGAACTTGGGTGGCAACCTTGCATTAGGGAATAGGGAGAGAGAATCGTAGTCCATAAGTTCCTCCATCTTACGGGCTCTTATAATCATCTCCTCCATTTTATTCATCCTCTCATTGATCTTCTTCTCACTCTCTACGGCTGGTGGATCATGATTAGTCTTGTCCTCCTCTTGATTACCCTTCAAATTTTGAAACTGTTGCATCATACAGTTCATGTCTTCCCTCAGCTGAATCTGGCTAGCTACCATAGTGTTGAGTAGCTCTTGGGTGTTCATGGGTTCCTCTTTGTTCAAGTGTTCTCCTTCTTTAGCCATAGTATTAGGAACTTCGGGCTTCTTGTGGCTTGAACTATCTTGGAGGTCGAAGATGGGGTTGAGATGTTGCAGTAGTGGAGTTTCTTCTATGCTTGAAGGCTTCAGTATTGTGATGGGAGTTACAGGCTTGGAACTGGAGCTACTGGCTTGAGTGTCAGGCTTAGGTTCTCTTTGCAGCCTTCCTTCAAATCTTGACCAGATTCTCCCCTAATGACAGGCTTGGTCAGGTTAATTAAAGCTAAGACACCATCCATATCTATCAATCAACCAAAACAAACACACACAACATGCAATGCAATTTTAACTGGGACCAACCTAAGGGTAGGTTCTAAGTCATTATGTTGCAGGGTGGGTTTGTTGTTTCATTGTTTCCCATAGCTAGGACGTTACACCTCCCAACTTGTAATGTAATGAACATTGCGTTGGTCCAAACGGCATGGTTTGTCCTTTGCAGTCAACAGGAAATGATCCAGTGAATTTGGGCTATGAGTTGGTGAGTTCGCCACTAGGTACCCGAATCTAATGAAGACCGGTGATCAATGGTTACTACCACCACAAGTTGTTGGAAAGGGGTGCATACATTGTTGTTTGGATGGCACACACTATGACAATTAGGGAAAGCTTTTAACAAACATACAAACTACAAATTATGATACAACATCCCATCAAACATAAATAAACAAACAAATAACTATATCATGCAAGACCATGCAAAACAAAGGTACATATTTGGTCATTTAAGTCTAACACGAAGCTTATCCCTCGACATCCCCAGCGGAGTCACCACTGTGAGAGACCGGGAAATTTGCCTCTCAAAAAAGAGAGATTTTTGCAGTGTTTTTTAGAGCACCTCTCTTTTTAGGTAAGTGGTATGGAATCGCCACTTATTTTTTTTATAAAAAAAATAAGAAAAAAACTAAATACAAAATACATGACTGAATTGTTCTCTTCATTAATTGAATAAAAAAAAATACATAATTGGAAAAAATTGAAAATTTACATGGCTTTGGGTCCTAGTTACAAACTACCAAATAATTACATGGCTTTTTGTCCTAGTTACATTCTACCCAAAATAAAAAGTAAAAATAAGGCTAGATCTACTTAGCCAAAGACCTAAATCCGAAGGCTAGGTTACGGAATGGGAAGGTATTAGGCACCCATTCCGCCCAGACAAAGTCTGGTCTTCTAGACTCTTGTGACCAATATAGCTTTTTATGCATGTCATGAATGATATGTTGAACATGTGACGCCAAAATTAAATCACACAAATTTATTTATGAATGAAGTCTCTTCTTTTGAAAAGAATGAGATATGTTTTGATTGGTAAAAAAAATTGATTTTGATTTGTCAAAATACCAGATTTGTTTTGTGTTATGTGGAGAAAAGTGGTTTTTGGAGATAAAAAATTCAGATCTGTGTTTATCACATAAAACAAAGTCTTTTGATTTGAAAAATATCAGATTTGTTTTTAAGAACTAAATAAATAAATAAAAAGTTTTTTTGGTTTGTAAAAGATCAGATCTGTTTTATGATAATAAAAAAAAAGAAGGTTTTTGACAATAGAAAAATCAGATATGTTTTTTATATGTTTTAAAAGAATGAAAAAAAAAAGATTTTTTAAGAAGAGAGTTTAACTCATAATTTAAATTCATGCAACATGAATTAAATAAAACAAACACAAACACAAACACAATCATGTTTAATCTTTTTCTTTATTTCAAAAATCTGCATGCATTAAAGAATCAGATCTGTATCTAAGGAAGATACAAATCTTTTTTTTATATATATATATATATATAAAATGTTCGGATTTGCATCTAATGAAGACACAAACCAGTTTTGATTAAGGAAAATCCAGATCTATATCTAAGGAAGATGCATATCCGTTTTATTTTGAAGGAAAATCCAGATCTACATCTAAAGAAGATGCAGATCTGTTTTATTTTGAAGAAAAATTCAGATCTACATCTAAGGAAGATGCAGATCTGTATTATTTTAAAGAAAAATTCAGATTTACATCTAAGGAAGATGCAGATCTATTTTATTTTGAAGACAAAGAGTTAATTACATGCAGATCTTTAAAACTAAGAAACAGATTATAGCAACAATAAAGAAATCAAGAACATATTTTCATAAACTAAATTAAGAAGGTAGAATATGAATATTTGAAACAATTAAACATGCATCATCATGATAGGAGAAGCATAAAAACAAAAGGGTTAGAAAGCAACCTCTTACATGAGCACTCTTCTACTTGAGAGGATGTTTTAGGGTTCAAAGAAATTTATGCAATTATCTTTGAAACCTAAAAACCCTAGCTTCAACCAAAAATCAGAGAGGGGATCAGAAAATATGAGCAATTTGAAAACCTAAAACGTATGCCTCTCAGAGTGTAAAAAAAAGGGTGCTGAATTATAAGGTTCAGTCTTTATTTATAGAGGCTAGAAGACTCTAAAAAATAGGCATAGATGATTAGGATGTGAATCCGGACGCATCCTTTTGCGAAAAGATCGAAGAGGGTGTGCCTTATTGTCACTCGAAGGCCATTGGGCCAAAGCCCAAAAGGGGGAAATTCAGCGCTTTTAGAGTGCCGTTTGGCACTCCAAAAGTGCCGAATTGGCTCTTGGACACCGAACGCTCTTTCATGTTCGGGTGTCGTTTGGACTCCTCTTCTAGGGTTTTTTGACCGGTCCTTGCACCTAGACGTGTTTTCATCCTCCATCTATGATTTTTATTTTTATTTATTTATATTATTTTTATCTCTTTTCTGGATAATTCAGGCTTTTTAAGAACAATAATCTTGTAGATAAATATCCTAAAATAAGTCTTGATAAAGTTCAGATTATCCACAATTTTATTGTTATCCAATCATCCCTTTTATTCCTATGCATGCATCCTTATTTTAAACACTAATTATCAACCAATCACAGAATTATTTAATTAATTTTAATTGCTTAACCAATCAGAATTAATTTAAATTAATCATGTGTGGTCGACCCTACTTAGACACAATGCATGTCGACCGTGCAAACTTGATCATGCGATATCTTTCGATCCGATGGTTTGATTTGGAAACTGGAAACATCGTTGTGACCGTTTGAATCTCAAGATCATTTTTATTATATGCAATGAATGAATTGATGCATGTAATGCAAAGATAAATTGATGCAGGTAATGCAAGAATAAATTGATGCATGTAATGTAATCATGATTTTTAGGGTACGTGGATGGTCATTCAAGTCATTCTCCTTGATTAAATCATAGGTGCAAAATTGAGTGTCTACAGTATGCCTTATCGTCACCCGAAGGGAGTTGGGCCAAAGCCCAAAACGGGGTCACTCGGCACTCCAAAAGTGCTGAATGGTGATCTTGGTTGTCGAACGTTCTTCTGTGTTCGGGTGTGTTTTGAAGTCTCTTTTTAGGGTTTTTTGATCTGGTCTTTGTACCTAGACGTGTTTTCACCCATATTCTAAGATTTTTATCTCTTTTTTGGATAGTTCGGGCTTTTGCAGGAATAATTATCTTGTAGATAAATACCCGAAAATAAATCTTGATAAAGTTCATATTATCCACAATTTTATTGTTATCCAATCATCCCTTTTATTCCTATGCAAGCAATCCTATTTTAGACACTAATTATCAACCAATCAAGGAATTATTTAGTTATTTTTAATTGTTTAACCAATCAGAATTAATTTAAATTAATCATGTGTGGTCGACTCTATCTAGACACAATGCATGTTGACCGTGCAAACTTGATCATGCGATATCTTTTGATCCAATGGTCTGATTTGGAAACCGAACACACTGTTGCGACCGTTAGAATCTCAAGATCATTTTTATGATATGCAATGAACAAATTAATGCATGTAATGCAATCATGATTTTCGGGGTACATGAATGATCATTTCAGTCATTTTCCTTGATTAAATCATGGGTGCAAAATCGAGTGTCTACAGGACCCTCTAGTGTTCATACTTTCTCCTCGTTCCATGACGGATGTGGAGTATAGCCAGTGGGGGCCAAGCATTCCTTTTACTGATCGGGTGATAGGTAAGTCAGATTATAAGGAGTTTAGTAGGGCTTGCCTCATGCCTTCTCTCCTTGCTCCGGTATGTGTTCTTGCTCTCTTATTCTCTTTAATTAGTCATCATCTACATTCCTGTACCTTAGTAACACTCAAATGAAATACTTGTGTTAGGAGGGCCCTGCTACTGGTGCTATCATTGATCCCCCCCCCCCCCACTTGCCTTGGTCAGTCTATGCTTATGGCCTTGATGACTTTGCTCGGGAGTGCCATGTTGGCCGCAATACAAATGTCACGGGCTACCCCTTTCCTGAAGGCACCCGGGCGGTGAGTTCTCTTTGATCCTTGTTGCTTTTCTTTTCTATCCTTGTATTTGAATACTTTTTCTAACAACCTTTCCTTCAAAATTTAGCCTACTGTCTAGGAGCATGAGGAGCTCGTCTTGCTTGCGGGAAACCTCAAGCTGGAGTTGACTGAGTACTCCCAGTAGCTGTACAGAGGCGGGGATGTCAAGGACGATGACGATGATGATGATGATGATGGTGATGATGATGGTGCATGAGGTTTAGAGTCGACTTCGAGCCATCAACAGAGGAAGACGCGCTTCCAATGATCCTGCAGATAGACAGACAGACATAGACACAACATAGCATACTTTTTCTTTTTGTTTCTTTTATGATTTTTCTCTTTTTAGCACACATGCTTGTACTTACATTCGGTTTAAGATATTGGGTTGTATTTTAAGAACACCTTTTACATTTATGCTTTTATTTGGGATATGTACTTAATTTACAAACTTATGGAAACTTTATGCCTATTTTGTTGTTCTTGGAAACTCCATGCTTGAATTGTGCCTTGAGTAGTCCTTTTAGTATCTCTCTTGCACCTTCTCATATCATCAAATTAAAATGAATGAATTTTTTTCTCTCAATCCCTAATTTTTGCCTAGGTCCTCACCCTAGCGGGATTCCTCTAACTTTTGCATGGGCCGCCTTTTGGTTTTCAATCCATCAAGGCTCCTCGTATTGTCTTTGAACTCATTTTTCATTTTTTCTTATTTCTCTCTCTCTCTCTCTCTCTCTCTCTCTCTCTCTCTCTCTCTCTCTTTTCTTTTCTTTTCTCTCCTTCTTTCTTTCCTCTTCTAGATATAGCTATATGAGAGGCTCCGATTTGCTTCATCCAACTTTTGGATATAAGAAATGACTTAGGGTTGTCATGAAGTAGGTTCACATAGCTGAAAAAGCTTGTAAAAGTCTAATCAATTAAAAGAAAGAAGATTGTTCGACCACCTTGATATGCCCCCAAATTTTACTTTTTTGCACTTTATGATTCTCATTTCTTTGCTTATGAATTTAATAAAGGATTGGAATGTTCCACATCCCCTATAGAAACACTTTATCATATTTTAATTTGAACAATGAGAGAACTACACATTTATTATCTTTGGTTATTGTCATTATTTTTCTCTTTTCTTTCGTTTTCTTTTTTTCTTTTTCTTTTTTCTTTCCTTTTCTCCATGCCATGTAATTTTTGCCCATGACGTCCTTTGAGGAATTTTCACCATGCCCATGGTCTTTGCCCTTATCTTTTGCCTAGATCACCCTTTTGGGTTTTCAACCTAGTGGGGTCCTTTTGCCTAGGCCGCCCTTTCGGGTTTTCAACCTAGCAGGCCTTTTTTTTTTTTTTTTTCCCTTTTCAAATGTGGTATCTTTGGAGTCTATCCATGTTGATTGGGCAAAGCATCCCTTCCCCATCCAAATTTGTAATTCTTGTAGCACCTCTTGACATAATCTTCATGATAATAAAAGGGCTAAACCATCTTGGTTTCATCTTTCCTCTCAGATCAAAAGCCCCCTTCTTTAAGGTTTCTAGGTCTCACCTTTTTGTTAAATGCTTTTGCAATCCTCTTTTGGTACCCTTGTGCATGGTATTGTGCCCTATCTCTCTTCTCATCTGTCAAAGCCAATTGCTCATATCTTTGCTTCATCCGATCTTCTTTAAGGACTTTGGTCTCTGCTAGTACCCTCAAAGATTGTATCTCCACCTCAATGGGAAGTACTACTTCACTACCGTAGACCAAAGGGTATGGGGTTGCCCCAGTTGATGCACAGATAGAAGTTTGGTAACCCCATAAAGCAAATGGAAGTTTCTTGATCCAGTCCTTGTATGTCACTACCATCTTGGCTAAGATGTTCTTGATGTTCTTATTAGCTGCTTCTACGGCCCCATTGGTCTGTGGTTGATATGGTGAAGGCTTGTGATGCTTAATGCTATACAATTCCATGATTGTTCTTGTTAGAAAAATACATGTTTGTAATGCATACAAAACATACGCAGCAGAAAATTAACGGATTTACTTCATTCACAATTGATAACATGTACTATGTAAGCTTCAGAATTTAAGAACAAGAAAGCGTACCTTGGTCATGTAACCTTGAATTCTAGAATAAAGAATAGAAGTTCTTGGGAACACTTTTAATCTTCACTCCAATTCCACTTGTTGCCTAAGAATTGTGGTCTCTCAATCAGTTTCCAAGAAGAGAATAAGAGAGTGTCCAACACTCACATACAAACCGTTTCATTCTCTCATATGATCTTAGTGAAAAACCACTTATGAAAGTCTTACGAAAAACCTTATGAAAAGCACTTATGAAATTCTGTACGTTTTTCTCCTTATATACAACTGATTATCTAATTGGGCTAGCCTTTTGGGCCATTCCAATTGGGCTCTAGTATGTGGCTTGGAGTGGGACCAAAAGGGAACAAATAAGTGTTAGGATTAGTGCCCTAAAATCCTATTGTATGATACTATGTATAATATTAAGTATGACATTATGTATGACTTAATATTGTGTTTAATAAAATTGTTTTATTATTATCTGAAATAATGGTAACATGAATATTCGGACATTATCATATAGTCCATGAGATGCATAGTATGTGATTCATGTGACTTAGTCACAGAAGATATAAGTCACAAGTTCTTTGTAAACTCAGAATTGTAGTTTGTAGTCAGTGATAAAATTGGGCATTTCATCTGTGAAGACTATAACATATTAATTATGATGATTTGTCTTGATCATGGAAGTGGAGACTTC
The DNA here is from genome assembly GCA_030021035.2 of Notholithocarpus densiflorus. Lineage (NCBI taxonomy): Eukaryota > Viridiplantae > Streptophyta > Magnoliopsida > Fagales > Fagaceae > Notholithocarpus > Notholithocarpus densiflorus. Next base: position 9,853,917 of record JARYZH020000006.1, on the reverse strand, counting down.
TAGTTGATATGTTGATATGTTTTAAGAGTGACATATTGAACTGGACCGTTGTGAGATTTATTATTCTCCTAACGACTGTCAATTGAATAATAAATCTCACGACTTATATTTGCATGAACTCTTAATCCTGAGAGAATAATGGACCTGATCATGAGGTGTAGGTTGCTTTGATATATCAGGAGTGAGATCTAAAGTAACGGTCAAAACCTCAGTGTGTTGGGAAGCCACATTTAGTGTTGATGGAACATATATTCTCAAGATGGAATTCATAGTCTCTTAGTGGAGATACAAAATATTCCCTTGAGATAAGTTTAATAGGTTTGTTATGCAGAAAGTTAGGCCTAACCACTTTAGTAAGACTAAAGTGTATATTTATGAAATTGGATTTCATAAATATATGGTGAATAACTTAAAAGGATTAAACCGGGTACTCAAGGATTAAGATGTAGTAATTTACAAAGTGGCAGTCTACATTCATGACTTTGTGTTACTACAAATATTTTATGAAGGGGTTGCATGCACAATAAAGTCTTGGGATATAATTTATAGATAAGGCCTAGAGTGCAACTATATTTATATAGTGGTATTAAATATAATTAATGGTAACTTTGGACTTGTCAAGGGTTGACAGAAAAGCCCAAGGCCCATTAGAGCTAGTGTCTTATTGGTCCCTTTTAGTCCCACTCCAAGCCACATACTAGAGCCCAATTGGAAAGGACCAAAAGGCTAGCCCAATTAGATAATCAGTTATAAGGAGAGAAACATACAGAATTTTAGAGAGAACAACTTACATGAAATGGTGTATGTGAGTGTTGGACACTCTTGAATTCTCTCTTGAACATTTCATATAATTGATTGAGAGACCACATATCTTGGGCGTTAGTGGAATTGGAGTGAAGATTAAAAGTATTCTCAAGCGCTTACAATCTTTGTTTTGAAATTCACTACACCAAGGTAGACTTTCTTGTTCTTGTATTCTGAAATTTACATAGTGCATGTTGTCAATTGCGAATGAAGTAGATCCGTTAATTTTCCGCTGCGCACTCTCATATTTCCATCAAATGGTATCTGAGCAGTCTTCAATTTCGAATTGTATAACATGTTTTATGAGTTTTGGAATTAGAGATTATAGTTTCATATTTTTTGAAGATTATGCATTTAATTTTCTGCATAGTTATTGAAACTATGATTTGATAAAAATTGATATTGATGTTATGATGTTGTTTAAATTTGAATTTAAGTATGTTAAATTGATCTTTAAGGCTATAGCATCAATGAATTTCAGTTTTGATATCATTCTCTGACTATCATGTTCGTATGTTAGTTGTTTGTTCAAGAAAAACCGTAGAAAACTGTCTTAGAAAAATTCTGGAAATTCAAGTTTCACGAGTTTCAATCGATCGAAAATCACTTTCGATCGATCGAATGAAACAGTGATCAGACCTTCTTAAATAGATTGATTTTCGATTGCTAGTCGATCGATCGAATTTGTTTTTTGATCGATCGAGAGGCAATTTCGATCAATCGAAGAAGTTAGATGGTCAAGTTCGAATTTCTTAATTTTTTTGATCGATCGAGGGGCACATTCGATCAATCGAAAGAAAGAAAATCAGAATTTTTTCTAGGTGTTTTCACATGTAAGAGGAGTAAGACTATGTGTAATTAGATTATACATGTTTTAGAATTAAAAACCTTTCTTTTAAAACATTTAGTGGGAGAGAGATACAAGGGTTGGATCTCACGGCCTCCATTATCGATTCATAGTAGTGTGGGTAAGCACCTCGTCTTGGCGTATATGCCTCGCGATCCCAAAGGAGGTTGTTTACTTCATAGTGCTATAAGATTGAACTTACCCATTTAAAGTAATGTGGACATGCACCTCGTCTTGGCGTATATGCCTCGTGATCCCAAAGGAGGGTGTTTTGTTCCATGGTACTACAAGTTTAAACACTATAAAGGGCATGAAAGGTGGCTACACATGATTCTAGATAATGGTGTACACTAGACTAAGTATAATGTTAACCTCCCAAAGAAGCTATGTCATTATTACTTAGAGGCCAAAGGTAATACGGCATATTATTAGTGTTTGATAAGAGTTATCATGATAGCACTAATAATGAGAACAGTTCTCAACCAATTAATGTGTTTATAATAAACTTGCTACCAAGGAATTATAGACATGGATTGGGTTGTCGTTGCATATATTATTTTATGGTTTCGTTAAGGTTCCATACTATATGTTTATATGCTAAATTGATAATGTCCAGTTTACTTATTATATTCATGTTTATTATTTTCAGATTTGAACATGACATCATTTAGCCCACTTGTAACCATTCTTAATCAAAATAAACTGACTGGATCCAACTATGATGACTGGAAAAGAAATTTGGACATAGTTCTCACTGCTGAAGAGCACAAATATGTGCTCACTAAACCATGTCCTAGCTTTCCTTCATTAGATGCTCCTCCTGAGGAAAAACAACGATATGATCGTTGGCAGAAATCTAATGAGATGGCCAAGTGCTACATCCTAGCATCTATCTCAAATGTTCTACAGCATCAAATGCAGGATGTAGAACTAGCTTCAGACATTATGCTAAGTCTGAAGGAGATGTTTGGTGAGCAAGGCTGTTCTGCAAGGCAAGAGACCATGAGGCAAATTTATAATACCAAAATGGCTGAAGGTAGTTCAGTAAGGGAGCATTGTCTTACAATGATTTCTAATCTGAATACATTGGAAGTTTTAGGTGCCAATATTGATGGAGAATCCCAAGTGGATATAATACTCCAGTCACTACCAGAATCATTCAAGGAATTCAAACTTAACTATAATATGAACAAAAAGATTTATACATTGTCTGAATTAATGAATGAGAACGTAGACAAGAGTAAATCTATCTTAGGAGCACCCCCTAAGCTTGATAAGAAAGAGATTAAGTACCCTAGGGCTAAGAAGGGAAATACTCAAAAGCCTAAACAGAAGAAGCAGCATCTCTGTCATCATTGTGGAGTAGTTGGACATACTCGACCTAATTGCTACAAGTGGTTAGCCACTCAACAGAGCAACAGTATGATCTCATCAGGAAACCAGAATCAGTATCCATCCTCCTTTGCTCCTCTTGGAGATCTACTCAAAGCTCTCATGTTCCTTTCGAATTTGAACAGTTTCAATTCTTCCCCCTCACTGTCGGATCAAGGGTTTGCAAAACGGAAAGGTTCCTCCAAGGTGTGGAAGGAAAAATGCTCCAAGTGATTGAGTCACTTTTTCTCTCTCTCCCTTTCTTGTTTTTGAGTTTGCATTACTTGTGTGTTTTGCTTTCTTGTTTTGAGTCAGTCTAGTTTATGCTTTGCTTTGTTTAACATGTTTTTGTTTGTCTATTTTCAGTTTTTTTTTTTTTTTTTTTTTTTTTTTTTTTTTTTTTTGCTTTTCATAAAAAAAAATGAAAAATTAGAAAAATACAAAAATAGTGTGTGTTTTGTGTACATTAGTACTTGTGTACCTTGGATGGCCATTGAAACAAAGTTCTCTAAATTTTGTATCTTTTGTAGCTTAGATGAGCATCTTTATGCATAACTAAGCAAGTGAGTTTTGTGGCTCGTGTTTGTGATAAGTAAGATTAAGTAATCTCCTGTACTTAACACAATTCAAACAGAATTCAAAGACTGATCAAAGATGGACTCTTAGAGCCCATGGACTTTGATGAATTTCCAGTTTGTGAATCTTTTTTGGAAGGTAAAATGACCAAACGACCTTTTAATGCAAAAGGTAGAAGAGCCCAAGATTTGCTAGAGCTAGTGCATACTGATGTGTGTGGTCCTATGTCAACCCAAGCAAAAGGAGGTTATGAGTACTTCATCACTTTTACCGATGATTATTCAAGATATGGTTATGTGTACCTAATGAGACAGAAGTCCGAAGACTTTGAAAAGTTCAAAGAGTTTAGGGCTGAAGTTGAGAAACAATTAGTTAAACACATAAAGGTCATTCGATCTGATCGAGCTGGCGAATACATTCTTGGGGATTTCAAGGATTATTTAATTCAAAATGGGATAGTATCCCAATTGACTGCACCTGGAACTCTCCAACAAAATGGTGTAGCAGAAAGAAGGAATAGGACTCTTTTGGAAATGGTTAGGTCCATGATGAGTTATTCAACTTTGCTTGTTTCTTTTTGGGGATATGCATTAAAAACTGCAATGCATATTTTAAATTTAGTTCCATCAAAATCTATTCCTAACACACCCATGGAATTATGGAGTGGACGAAAGCCTAGTATGAAATATCTCCACATTTGTGGATGTCCAGCACATGTGTTGAAAGGGAAGTCTGATAAGTTGGAAGCTAAAACGGAAGTATGCATGTTTTTAGGGTATTCAAAGGAAACAAATGGTTATTTATTCTATAATCATAAGGATAACAAAGTGTTTGTTAGCACCCATGCCAAATTTTTGGAAGATGATTATGTGAGTAATTTTAATCCTAGAAATAAAGTTGTTTTGGCTGAAATGAATGAACCTGTAAATGAACAACCAATGAATGAAACTAGGGATGATGTGGCTGTATTAGATACACCACAAGATATTACTCAAGAGATGTCTAGTACATAGGTGCCTCGTCGTAGTGGGAGAATTGTTCGGCCTTCTATAAGATTCATAGGTTTGGGAGAAACTTATGAAGCTATCTCAGAAGAGGCTGAATCGGATCCTTACACTTATGATGAAGTAATGAATGATATAGATGCACATCATTGGGTCCAAGCTATGAAATCTGAATTAGATTCCATGTATTCCAATCAAGTTTGGGATCTTGTAGAGGCGCCTAACGGCATTAAACCTGTTGGTTGCAAATGGGTTTACAAGAGGAAGAGAGGGATAGATGGAAAGGTTGAAACCTTTAAAGCAAGGCTAGTAGCGAAAAGGTATACTCAAAAAGAAGGTATTGATTATGAGGAAACCTTTTCACCAGTAGCAATGCTTAAATCTATCAGAATTCTCTTATCCATTACTGCTCATTTTGATTATGAGATTAGGCAAATGGATGTCAAGATTGCATTTCTCAATGGCAAAGAACCAAGAGCATATGATATACCAGAGGAGAAGATTTGAAAGTAAATGGTAAGATTTGAAAGTAAATGGACAAAGGTTAAAATCATTCTTAGGGGGAGTAATACCAGAGGAGAAGACTATGTCACTGGAGATCCTTGCCTATTGGGATGTCACGTAAACTCTGAAAGAGCCTTATGAAGTTGTACCATATTTGTTTTAATTTTCTTTTCTTTCAGTTTTTTCTTTTTCTTTTTTGTTTTTGTTTTTGTTTTTTGTTTTTTGTTTTGTTATTATTTTTCTTTTGTGAGCTAACATTTGCAGGTGTGAAAGAAATTAAAAAAAAAAAAAAAAAAAAAAACCAATTTAAATGCTTAAGGTAACTTCTTCCCTTTATACTTGAATTTATTTTGGCTTTGATACATTAAGGACAAGCTTGAATTTGAATGCAGAAGAGTTATAAGCTTTATTTTTATATCATGTGATGGAATGAATAATGCTGAGTTGGTTATACTATTTGTTATATTAAGACTCTTTCATGAAGAGCACAATTGGAAACTTTTGAGCACAATAGCCAGGTTAGCAGACGGTTGGATGTTGGATACGCATGGATCATGAAGAAGCTAGATATAAGCTGAAACTCAACCCATATGGAGAGTTCTTGAGCCTTACTTTTCTTTGTGAGAGTATATCTTTGTTTGAGCTCTTAAATTTCTCTCATATGCTTCTGTTTTTGTAAAAGATCTCTGTATTTTTCGGTTGACTACTGGAAACATTATGGGGAGATATACCATGATCCTACTTATTTTTGTCCTTAGGCATGCTGGTTTATGTGGAATTTTAGGAGATGAGAGCCTAAGACCACCAATTTTTTGTCACCAGCTAAACAAATATTCAGCCTACCTTTACATTAACCATTGTCACCATCATTTGAGCCATGAGAAATACTTCTACAATACCACAAAACATTTTTATTTATGGGTATTCTCATGGGGGTTCAAGTTTTGAGCAATTGATGTGTTTAGATACCACCATTGTCTCTCTTTTCTTCAAAAAAAAAAAAAAAAAAAAAAAAAAAAAAAAAAAAAGAGAGAGAAGAAAAAAAAAAAGAAAAAGAGAGAAAAAGAAAAAGAAAGAGGAGACATACATAATCAATCAATAAATCATTAGTGTCTTACACATCTTTCATGTATTTCAGGAGGGTTATATGGTTGAGTAAAGGTTATATTGATTCAAGTTGGTTGTTACTGTTATGAATTGGGTTTGGCTTGAATTTTCTACATTTGATTCATATACCTCATATTTCAAAGAGAGCAGTTTGCCTTCATAAGATTATACTACCACTAAGCTTAAAGTCCTACTTGATCCTAAAGGTGCATGGCTGGTATGTGTTTGGGATAAAAACTAGGGATGAGAATGGTATTAAACTCATGTTTCCAGGAATTCAACATCCTTTCCAAGAGATCTTTTTCCGTTGTTTTAGCGGCTGTTTTTGTATACACATGTGATATTCTTAAAACTTTTTCTTTCCTTTTTGTTCATATGTGATTTGAAGAGAGGAACCATTACTTCTATGTGTGTTCTTTCAAAGTGTTGATGACTTAAGAGAGGTTTTGGAGTAGAGGCTCTAATCTAGATTATTCTTGGTCTATGCATGTTTGGAAAAGCCGGTTTGATTGGATGGGCTATGCACACACACACTCCAAAAGTGAAGCTAGTGAAAACTCTTTAATATGATGAATAGTATCCCAACTCAAAATTGAAAGTTTATTTGTATGATATAATTGTTGGGGTTTATGCCCTAAAATCCAATTTATTGGCATGTCATAAATAATTAAATTGTTTAATTATATGAGACTATCTATAAATGAACTAATAGGACTATCTATATATGAGATGCATAGTATGAGATTTATGTGAAAAGTCACAGAAAGATATAAATCACAAGTTCTTTGTAAACTCAGAATTTTAGTTTGTAGTTAGTAATGAAATTGGGCGTTTCATCTGCGAAGACTATAACATATCAACTACGATGATTTGTCTTGATCATGGAAGTGGAGACTTCTAGTTGATATGTTGATATGTTTTAAGAGTTAAGACATATTGAACTGGACCGTTGTGAGATTTATAATTCTCCTAACGACTGTCAAATAAATAATAAATCTCACGACTTCTATTTACATCAACTTTAAATCCTGAGAGAATAATGGACCTGATCATGAGATGTAGGTTGCTTTGATATATCAGGACTGATATCTATAAGTTACGGTCAAAACCTCAGTATGTTGGGCAACCGCATTTAATGTTGATGGAACATATATTCTCAAGATGGAATTCATAGTCTCTTAACGGAGATATAAAATATTCCCTTGAGATAAGTTTATTGGGTTTGGTTATTCAGAGTGTTGGGCCAACCACTTTAGTAAGGAGTTACTAAAGTATATATATTTGTGAAATTGGATTTCATAAATATATATTGAATAACATAAAGGATTAAACCGGGTACTTAAGGATTAAGATGTAGTAATCTTCAAAGTGGCAGTCTACATTCATGACTTTGTATTACTACGAATATTTTAATGAAGGGTTTGCATGTATAATAAAGTCTTGGGATATAATTTATTAATAAGGCCTAGAGTGCAATTATATTCTTATAGTGGTATTGAATATAATTAATGGTAACTTTGGACTTGTCAAGAGTTGACAGAAAAGCCCAAGGCCTATTGGAGCTAGAGTCTTATTTGTTCCCTTTTAGTCCCACTCCAAGCCACATACTAGAGCCCAATTGGAATGGCCCAAAAGGCTAGCCCAATTAGATAATCAGTTGTATATAAGGAGAGAAACATATAGAATTTCATAAGTGCTTTTTCATAAGGTTAAGATGAAGGTCTTTTATAAGAGAGTTCTCATAAGGAATGAAATCGTTTGTATGTGAGTGTTGGACACTCATTATTCTCTCCTTGGAAACTGATTGAGAAACCACACATCTTGGGCATCAAGTGGAATTAGAGTGAAGATTAAAAGTCTTCCCAAGAACTTCTGATCTTCGGTTTTGAATTTCACCACACCAAGGTACGATTTCTTGTTCTCAAATTCTGAAACTTACATAGTACATGTTATCAATTGCAAATGAAGTAAATCTGTTAATTTTTCCGTTGCGTATGTTTTGTATGTGATACAAACATGTATTTTTCCTACAAATGGTATCAGAGTGGTCTTTAATTTCGAATTGTATAACATGTTTTGTGAGTTTTAGAATTAGAGATTATAGTTTCATGTTGTTAGAAGATTTTGCATTTAATTTTCTGCATGGTTGTTGAAACTATGATTTGATAAAAACTGATATTGATGTTATGATGTTGTTTAAATTTAAATTTAAGTATGTTAAATTGATCTTTAAGGTTATAGCATCAATGAATTTCAATTTTGATATCATTCTCTGACTATCATGTTCGTATGTTAGTTGTTTGTTCAAGAAAAACCATAGAAAATTGCCTTAGAAAATTCTAGAAATTCGAGTTTCACGAGTTTCGATCGATTGAGTGAAACAGTGATTAGACTTTCTTAAATAGATTGATTTTCGATTGCTAGTTGATCGATCGAATTTGTTTTTCGATCGATCGAAAGGCAATTTCGATCAATCGAAGAAGTCAGATGGTCAAGTTTGAATTTCTTAATTTTTTTAATCGATCGAGGGGCACATTCGATCAATCAAAAGAAAGAAAATCTGAATTTTTCTAAGTGTTTTCACATAAAGAAAGTGCAATGCAATGTGTGATTAGATTACACATGGTTCTAACTAAAAGACCTAGTGAGATCAAAGGTATTAGTTAAATAGAACTTTTAGTCCTAAATAGCTTGGGACTTGTCTTTTAAGAAACATTATAATGAGATTAGAATAATTTTATGATTAAAAGTCCTTAATTTATTTTAATTAGAAGTTTTAATGAGATTAAAGCTTAATTAAAAGGTATATAGTTTCTAATGAGATTAGAATACTTTATCAAATAAGTTAATGATAGAATTCTATATAACTAATTTTTGATCCATTAGTGTTTAAGGAATCCCAAATAGTTTAGGACTTCTATTTTAGTTAGTGATTCTAATAAGATTAAAGTCTTCAACAAGTGCAAGGTTGTTAGTTGTAATGGGATCACAATTATTTAAAGAAAAACCCAAATAATGAGTGGGAGTAATGAAATAACCCTTTTGTTAAGTTTATTGTAATGTGAATAGATATCTTGTCTTGACTTCGAGTCTTGCATTCCATAAGGAGGGTATTTACTTCACGGACTACAAGGTTAAACTTCTTTGTGATTGCGCGAATGTTCATTACGCTATAGTGACGTGATTTAGTTACATCACAATGAATTTAAACAATTAAACACATTTGATGTGTAGGGTTAAAATTGTGATTAGATCACAATGATTTCAAAACAATCCATTTGTTTTAAAATTTCTAGTGGGAGAGAGATACAAGGGGTGGATCTCACAGCCTCCATTATCGGTTTATAGTAGTGTGGGTAAGCACCTCGTCTTGGCGTATATGCCTCGCGATCCCAAAGGAGGGTGTTTACTTCATAGTACTACAAGATTGAACTTACCCGTTTAAAGTAGTGTGAACAAGCACCTCGTCTTGGCGTATATGCCTCACGATCCCAAAGGAGGTGTTTTGTTTCATGGTACTACAAGTTTAAACACTATAAAGGGAGATGAAATGTGGCTACACATGATTCTAGATAATGGTGTACACTAGACTAAGTGTAATGTTAAACTCCCAAAGGAACTATGTCATTATTACTTAGAGGCTAAAGGTAATACGGCATATTATTAGTGTATGATAAGAGTTATCATGATAGCACTAATAATGAGAATAGTTCTCAATCAATTAATGTGTTTATAATAAACTTGCTACCAAGGAATTATAGACATGGATTGGGTTGTCATTGCACCTAGTATAGTATGTTTTTCGGGTTCCATGCTATATGGTTATGGATGCAAAATGATAATGTCCCTGTAATTATGTTCTAAGTCTCAAAATAAAGTTGTCATAATTTTGTTCTCTAGCTACTATTTTAAATGAATCACATTAACTAAGAAAATTTTTGGACATGGTGCTTAAAGGAGCTGAAGTACATAAATATGTTTTGATTAAGCTTTGTCATAATTTCCTATGCATAATGCATTGATGGAAGATAGCTTATGATATGATCATAGTCTCCATTGAAATGCTAATATGCTACATTGGCTTCTATCTCAATTGTGCTACAGCATGAGATGCAATAGTTGGTACTAGACTTAGACTTTATATTAAGTCTAAATGAGATGTTTTGGTATGAATCATATTGAGTGCTAAGAAAAGCTTAAGGAGTTCTAATTCTATATCATTTTATGAAAATATTTTATTTTTAAAATGAATTGGAATTCTTGGATGTAGAAATTAAATGTTAATCTCATATGGATATGATCCACAAGTCCTTGTTAGAATCATTTGATCAATTCAGATTGTTTTGAAAATAAATTCTTTTTATATTATCTGAATTGATGAGTAAGTTCTACACAACGGAAGACATCCTAAAAGCTAAGGCTAGGATCAATATGATTTAATTCAAATTCTTAGCTTAAACCGAAAGGTAAAGGTGATAAGAAGAGTAATTATAATACCAAACAGTTGGGCAAGCAAGTTGCCCTAGTAGTTGCCAAAAGGAAATTAGACTTAAAAGTACGACCAAAAGAAAGTGTTTCTGGTTTGGTTAAACTAAGCTTTGTCTATGATTGTTTTCTAGATGGAGATTTACATGTTTTACTTTTTAAAGAGAAAGTTTCCATCCTTTAGTATTGTATGTTTTGGCACTTATGTCTAGACATTATTAATCTAAATGGTATTCAAGATTGGTGAAAGATGGGCTTTTAGAACCATTATTTTGTTAAATTCCCAATCTATGAATTCTATTTAGAGGATAATATAATCTAGGGCTCCTTTATTGTAAAAGAATATAGCATTAATGACTTCTTTAAGTACTAGCATACATAAAGGAGGAATAAGACTCTTTTAGAAATAGTAAAGTACATGATAAGTATTTCCATTTGCTTGTTTCTTTTTGAGATATACTCTAATTACTACTATACATTTTCTAAAGTTGATTTCAAAAGTTTGTTCCTAGGACATTTGTCAAATTGTGGTTTAGGTGAAAACCTAGTATATGATACTTCCACTTTTGGAGATGTCCAGCACTTGTGCTAGAAAGGAAGTCTCACAAATTGAAATCAAAAGGTAGAAAAATGTGTGTTTATGATGGGTATCCAAAAGGAATTGCAGAAGATTGTTTTGGTAGTCATAAAGAAGACAAGGTGTTTGTAAATTACAAATACAAAGTTTCTTGATCATGACTGTGAATAATCTTAAAGCAAAACGTAGAATTATTGTAGAAGAAAATTGTCAGAATTTGTTGTGAGACAACTATAAGATACATTTAGAAATGAGATGGTCGTATTAGATACACCACAAGGCATTATTCTAGATATATAGCTAGTACACCGGTACAATATTGTAGTGGGAGGATTGTGAATTATCAAATAAATTCATACTTTTGGGATAACTTTTGAAGTCATTCCACAAGGATATGAATTTGATCATCAGTCCTACATAGAGGCAATAGATGATATGAATATGAATTATTGGATCAAGGTTATGTGAATAAAATTAGATTCTATTTAAAGTCTAGATCTTGTAGAGGCACATATTGGCATTGAGCCTATTGTTCTCAAATAGGTCTACAAGGAAATGAGATTGATAGATTTGAAAGTGCAAACTTTCAAAGTCAAGACAAATTGCGAAAAGATTTATTCAGAAAGAAATGATTTGATTATGAAAAGATTTTTTCACCAATAGTAAAATTTGACTCTATCTAGATTCTCTTATTCATTATATTTCATTTGGATGAAATATGGCAATGGAAATCAAGAAATCTTCTTTTAGTAGCAATCTTGAGGAAGACATCTATATGATGTAACTAGACTTGTACATAGCAAAGAACCAGTAGTGTTTAGTATGCAAGTTGCTTAAATTCCATTTATGGACTAAAGCAAGCATATGTATCATAAAATATCATTTTTGATCAAGAAATCAAATTGTTTGATTTTGATCAAGTATTAAAAAGCCTTAAGTGTATGTAAAGATATATAGAATAATAAATCTCTTAATGTATGTTGATGACATTCTAATCATTTAGAATAATGTAGAGTTATTGTCATCAATAGAGATTTTTTGTTGTCTAGTCCAGTTTGATATAAAGTACTTGGGAAATACTAGTCACATCCTAAGAATTAAACTTTGTTAAAATTCTAAAATTAGGATGTTGGGTCTATCTCAAACTGCTTAAATAGATTACATTTTAGCCAAGTATAGCATGTAATACTTCAAGAAAGGAATTCCTTCCTTTTAAGTTTGAAGTTCCTTTATAAAAGACTATGATCCTTAGACATATAAAAGGAAGAGCATATTAAAACGGTTCCTAATATCATGTCTATAAGGAAGTCTTTATGCTATGCTATATACTAGGCTAAATATCTATTTTATGGTGGGCATAGTGAGCAAATATCAATTGAATCAAAGATCACTTAATTTAGTGGGAGTACAACATATACTCAAATATTTTAGGAGAATGAGGGATTATATGCTTGTCCACAAAAGTGAAATTTTGATGGTTACTGGATGTACAAATACTGACTTGTAGTTTGATTGTGATTCATGAAGTTGGACTTCAAGATATGTGTTCATCCTAGGTGATGAAGATACACATTAAGCGTAAGTATCATCTCATTAGAGAGATATGAGTACTTGAGAAGTAGTAGTAGAAAATATAATTTATGCAATAAATCTAGCTGTAACTTGTTTCCAAGCCTTGCCTTAGAGTGATTATGAATTACTTTAAAAGGAGATAAGTGTCGAATATAAGGTAAATTTTCTTTGAGGGCAAGTGGGAGATTGTTGGGGTTTATGCCCTAAAATCCAATTTATTGGCATGTCATAAATAATTAAATTGTTTAATTATATGAGACTATCTATAAATGAACTAATGGGACATTATCTTAGTCCATGAGATACATAGTATGTGATTTATGTGAAAAGTCACAAAAAGATATAAATCACAAGTTCTTTGTAAACTCAGAATTTTAGTTCGTAGTCGGTAATGAAATTGAGCGTTTCATCTGCGAAGACTATAACATATCAACTACGATGATTTGTCTTGATCATGGAAATGGAGACTTCTAGTTGATATGTTGATATGTTTTAAGAGTTAAGACATATTGAACTAGACTGCTGTGAGATTTATTATTCTCCTAACGACTGTCAAATGAATAATAAATCTCACGACTTCTATTTACATCAACTCTAAATCCTGAGAGAATAATGGACTTAATCATGAGATGTAGGTTGCTTTGATATATCAAGACTGATATCTATAAGTTACGATCAAAATCTCAGTATGTTGGGCAACCGCATTTGATGTTGATGGAACATATATTCTCAAGATGAAATTCATAGTCTCTTAACGAAGATATAAAATATTCCCTTGAGATAAGTTTAATGGGTTTGGTTATTCAGAGTGTTAGGCCCAACCACTTTAGTAAGGAGTTACTAAAGTAGATATATTTGTGAAATTGGATTTCATAAATATATATTGAATAACATAAAGGATTAAACCGGGTACTCAATGATTAAGATGTAGTAATCTTCAAAGTGGCAGTCTACATTCATGACTTTGTATTACTATGAATATTTTAATGAAGGGGTTGCATGTATAATAAAGTCTTGAGATATAATTCATTAATAATGCCTAGAGTGCAATTATATTCTTATAGTGGTATTGAATATAATTAATGGTAACTTTGGACTTGTCAAGAGTTGACAATAAAGTCCAAGGGCCATTGGAGCTAGAGTCTTATTTGTTCCCTTTTGGTCCCACTCCAGGCCACATACTAGAGCCTAATTGGAATGGCCCAAAAGGCTAGTCCAATTAGATAATCAGTTGTATATAAGGAGAGAAACATACAGAATTTCATAAGTACTTTTTCATAAGGTTAAGATGAAGGTCTTTTATAAGAGAGTTCTCATAAGGAATGAAATGGTTTGTATGTGAGCGTTAGACACTCATTATTCTCTCCTTGGAAACTGATTGAGAGACCACACATCTTGGGCATCAAGTGGAATTGGAGTGAAGATTAAAAGTCTTCCCAAGGACTTCTGATCTTCGGTTTTGAATTTCACCGCACCAAGGTACGCTTTCTTGTTCTCAAATTCTGAAACTTACATAGTACATGTTATCAATTGCGAATAAAGTAGATCCGTTAATTTTTTCGCTGCGTATGTTTTGTATGTGATACAAACATGTATTTTTCCTACAATAATGATAAAGCATACTAACATTTGCTGCAGGAATTTTCAGGAAACCTTTGACTTTTGTGGGTAGAGTCACTGCAAACCCTCACGAGAGTAAACTCATCCACTAGGGTGACCTAGGGGTTCAAAGACTTGCTGCACATAGGAAGTGCAATCATGTAGCCTACAAAAGTGGCTTGCATTTTAGTTTTAATTTTTCACTTTTAGTAGACATGGGTGCTTTGTGGATTGCTAGGGACTAGCAAGATTTTAATTGGGGGTGTGATAACGCCTTAAAATGTATACTTGTTATATATTTATGTGGACATTATCTCCTTATTACTATGCTTAATTTGTATAATTAATCCATGATTTGCATTAGTCCCTATTATTTATTTTTACATAATTTCTTGAATAAGATGCTATTTATTGTGTGCAATTTTCTACTTTCAGGAAATCATGTGAGAAAGATGAGTTTACAGGAATTTGTGAGAGAATGGAGGCCAAACTAGAATTAGAGAGGAGCTAAAGGACCATGCTTAAACATCTAAAGAGGTGCAGCTGGAGTGCTTGGATCGTCTACCATGATTGGAAGATTCAAATAAGGAAAGAAATCAAAGAGACAGAATCTGAAAAGAAAAAATCTGATTTGAGCACTGATTAGTATTTTGAAAGTATCTATCTCCTCAAAAATCCAATGGACACAAGGCTGGATGGGTTGGAACCATAACTTAAATATCTACAACTTTTCAGTTTTGAGTTTTTAGAAATTATCAATTTTTGAAGGCCAAAATTAACTCACAAGTTACTGCTGTAAACCTGGACGGAAATTAAAATAGTAAAAGTTTTATTTTCTTTGGATACTTAGACATTAGGGTTTTGAAGGGAGTCTGTGGAGAACGAATTTTGGCAGAGAAAACCTTGTATTTTTCTTTCTCTAATGGCAGCCTAAACTCTTTGCTAGGGCTAGGGGTTATGTTTCTTCTATACGGTATGAATATTCAATGTGATTCTTTCTAGGATTTTATCAACAACATATTTGATTGTTCAGTTAGATTTCTTTTGATGTATTAGTTCTTCCATGCTTTCAATAAGTTCAATCATGTTTTTCTTATTGTTTAGATGAATATCTAATAGTTTCAAATAGAAATCAGTTTTTAAAGTGAATGGGTTTTTCTGAAAACTTTTCTAACCGCATTATTAATCGAGGTTATCATGCGTTCTTGAATTGTCTCAGTTCAATCGAATCATAAGTTTTTAATTGTATAAGAACAATCAATTATGAAATAGATATTTTCTTAGATCACAAAGAATTTCATATCGATATAGGGAAACACCCCGATGCCCTAGTATTTACATTATTGATTTAAATCAGTTATTATTATTATTCTTGTTAACAATCACCAAGCAAAAGTATTTTTCTTCTTCACCCAAATTGTTATTTAATTATATTGTTTTTGAATTTACCCTGCTCCTTATGGTTTGACCTCGGTACTCCGAGAATTATATTGTTACGATCTCCTGCACTTAGGAGTGAGCAAGCAGTGCCCGGTAGTGGCCCATTGTTATTAGGTTAGGCCCGGCCCATTAACACTGAATGGGTCGAGAATAACTGAAGGGGTAACAGCCAATACTCGAAACAATCCCCAAACATTATTAGTGCCTTGAGGGAATCCGTTGCCGAATGCCATTTGGTGTCAAGTGCAAGTTTCAAAGAGAATCCCCAGAATGGACCAATTTACTAGGGATTCTGGACAGAGGTAGGGACTGCATAGAAAAAGACGGAAAGGTAATCATTTGGGTCCCCACTAAGGGGAGACTATAAAAAGGAAGGTAGGATAGAAGAGAAGGGGTTGGTTGGCAAAAGTCAGGGCGTGCGAAACAGGAAGGAAGGTGAGAGGGGGAAAATACCAGGGAAGGGAGAGTGACACAAACTAAAGGTTCAGGTGATATACAGTTTGGGCTGTCAAGGCAACATTTGAGGTTTTCCATCGTAGGACTTCAGTCATACCCACTTACAAATAAATTGGAAGCCCAATCCCATCCCAGTGAGAACCATCGGGTTTGGGTACCACAGATGTGTTTAGGTGTTTGGAGATATAGGCAGCAATATAATTGAATTTTAGAATATGGAGAATGAGAGAGTTGTGTTTAGATGAGTAGAAGTGTATAAGGAGTTGTTGTAGTAGTAGGAAAATATTTTAGTGTATGGAATGGTTTCAAATGATCTAGCTTGGTCATCTTTATATAGGACCAAATCTGAAACTAAATCAGATTTAGTTAAAGGAATAATCAGCAAATAAGGAAAGATTTTAGCAAAAAAATGGTAGTTTTCTGTAGTATGTTTTAGTTTTTAGCCAAAAAAAGGACAAGTTGTAATGTTAATGCTGTTGGACTAGCTGTCAACTGTCCTAAGACAACTATCACTTGGAGCTGAAGAAGGGGAGGTTAGTTGGCTGATGTTAGGCTGTTGGAGCCAGCTAAGGAGAATATTTAGCATTTGTTTCATGGATTATGGCAGAAAATGGTAAGATCCCTTTTATGGGGATATAGTAGCTAGTTGCTGAGATTGAGCATTAAAGGAGCTGGTGATGTCATCGTAGGCCAAGTGTCAAGTGTTAAATCTACTGTTGGTGTTCTACTGGGCAAGTTTCATTTTTTGGGAATTATGTCTTTGGTCCATGATTTTATTATAATATAATTTTAGTAAGCAATGAGCTAATTGGTTGATAGTTAATGAGGTTTTGTAGATTTAGTCAAGGTCCCCTTGGGTTGTGACTGAATCTTGGGGAGTAAAAAGAGTATTTAATGCTCTAATCAGGCAGTTGGAAGGGAATATTTGGGTTGACTTTTGCATTTGATGTTGGATCAGGTTTGGGAATATGACAAATGACAGCTAGATATTAATGATATTATGAATACCTTATATTTGGAGATAGCCAATCAAATTTAGCCATGTGTTTAGCCTGGATTTAAATGAAAGTAATAATATAGTTTATGTGAAATAATATGGTTAGATTTCCATATTCGTTATAAAAACAGCTGGAATTTGAATGAATAGTTACTTAGTCAGTGTTTGGATAGTGTCCTTATTGAGTATTTTTCATATGATGAGTATTAAGCTTTAGGTAAAGAGCAATGGGGGGTTTTATCATTTTAAGTGTAATGTGAAATGAGAGACTTAAAAAATGTTTCCTGCTATACACTGGCTTGTTAGAGCTCAGAGAATTAGAGAAAACATGCCAAGCAACATGTTTCTTTTATTAACTTTAAACCGCTGGATCATGAGTTGAAAATGAGACTCATGAGCTTGGATCATAACTTTAAACCACGATTCCCAAAGTTTTCCCAATGAGACTCATGAGCTAGGATCATGAGTGTAAATGAGTTGATGTGCCATAAGCTTGAAATGTGGGCTTTAGTGAGATAATATGGGTCACGAAAATTGAATCATTGCTTGGGCCTGATCCATATATTGATATTGATGATGTCTTGGGTTATGAGCCCAATTATGAAATAGAAGATCCATGTAGTTGAATAAAATATGGGCTCTTTTGGGCTTTAAAGCAAATTTACCCAAAATTCATGACAATATTGATGTAACGTTGGTTGCCAATTAAATAATGCCATATGTTGTGAATAAAGAGTCCTTAACAGCTTCTACCAATACTCACTAACAATCTCCTATATATGTACTCCCTAACAATATATTGAAAATTTTCTAAACTAATGGAAAATCATAAGCTTATTAACTAGTCTATATATATAAAACTGAAGCCTCCGACTTTTTTGCTAAGCTCCTCAATTTTCCACGTCTGCATTTATTTATTTTTATTTTTTAAATTTGATTAATATGTTTCGTTTTAACTAAGGGTTAAACTTAACTAAAAATGATCATCATCCTTAAAAGTCCACTCATAATTCCTATAAAAAAAAAAAAAAAAAAAAAAAAGTCCCCTCATAAAATATAAAAATATTAAGAGTACATAACCGGTTACAAGGAAAATATTAATCAAGAAACATTAATATTGGCTACAAAAAAACAGTTCAAACGATGTTGTGACTAGTGGGTGGGGGGGAGTGGACACATATGTATAACTAGGAGTGGTGCCAATCTCTGAATGAAACTATTTTTATAGTATACTACTACGAAAAAAACAAAGTGGAGGAGGATTTGTTTTGTTTTGTTAAAACCTTTTCTCATTATTATTATTATTATTATTATTATAAAACCGAAATCTTTGACTTTTTATTGAACTTGCCACATCATTATCATTTTTTTAAATAAAATTATTTTTGTTTAATCCAAACTTAACAATGAGTGAAACTCTATCTCTCTAACAGGCCTAACTTAAACTCAAACTCAACATTATCATTTTATTTAAACAAAATTATTTTTGTTTAGTCCAAACTTAACAATGAGTGAAACTTTATCTTTCTAACAAGTCCAATTTAAACTCAAACTCAAACGTTGAAAATATAACTCCAAATTTGCGAGGTTAATCATAAACACTATAAAGGCAGTGCAAACCCCAATATATAGATATATATATATATAAATATATATATTTATATATATTTTTTAAGCCGAGTAGAGGTATGAGCGCTTCTTCTATTATTTTCTTCTCCTCTATTTTGTTAAAAAACAAAAAAAAAATTATTTTATGGTTTTTCATGTATTTTTTCAAAAGTAATTTTCGTACATGAATCACCAAACTCTCTTTAGCCTTTTTTTACAAGATAAAAAAGCTTGCAATAATTGAAATTTAAGGTTGTTGCTACTGCGTATGTCTTTGCTTCAACTCACGATATGAAAGTATGTTAATTTCTTGGGCAGAAAGCTTATATATGATATATTAAGAGGAGGTATGGTTTTCATTATTTCAATGTGGGCTTCTGCTCAACATTTTTTAGCGTGGGCCACATACTGATAAGGTTCGTTTAACGTTTAGACAAAATTTAAAACTTATTGTTTTATGGGTTCATGTACTTTCTTCTTTTTCTTATATTTCTCTTTTGAATAGTCATATATTTTTTGAATTGTTTAAATAACTTATTCTTTAATTATATATATATATATATAAATATTGTAAGGTTGAATTTAATCAACCATTTTGTTGGCTTTATTCTGTGCCAATTTGCTTGTAATTCAGCACTTAGAAACCCTGTATTTAGGTGGGAATCATGTAAGGGTAGTGTGTGAGAGAGTGTGAAGAAAAGCTCAAGATTGTGCACTCAGTAAGGGACTCACGACTGGATCTCGCGGCTTGCAAGTCGCCAAAGGATGCACATGAGTGAAGCATCCAGAGAAGCTGAACAGTCATGCCAGCTGGAGCATTACAAGACAAAAAGTCCAGTCTGGCCATTCAGTTAGCTTGCGGCTTGGACTCGTGACTCAGTCAAGTCGCGAGGCCAAGTTGCCAGTCCATTCTGTTTGGGAAAAACTAACTCTTCACATTCCATACACACACCAGTATAAATACCCTTTATACCCACGAAATGTAGAGAGTTTCCAGAGAGAATTTTGAGAGAAAAACCCTAGAGAAAAACAAGATTAACTCATCCACAATCTTCATCTTTGTTTCTCCAAATTCCTCTACTCTCACCATCTCCATTGTTACATCCTTGAGAGGTACATGGGAAGGCTGTTTGGTGCTTGGGAAGCAGTTAGAAAGGGACCAATTGATATTGGTTGATGTTATGGGCTATAGCGGAATCCGGTAAGTTAAAGAAGACAAAAGTTCGGCGTAACCTCGTTGGAGCAAGAAGTTTGGAGGGCTTAGGTACACTGGGTAGATTAACTTGGAGAGTCTTCTGCTGTTCATGTATCCCAACTTCATTCTTTAATGATTATTGACCGCTTGGAGGGCGGTGGAGAGGTTTTACGCTGAGGATTTCGGTTTCCTCTTCGATAACACATTGCTATGTTGTCTTTGTGTTTGCATCTCTCTTCCCTTAATCTTTGCCATTTAATTTCTGCTATAGGTGTGATTTTATTTGGTTTAGATTGTTTTATCAATTCTGTTTTTAACTTATGTTCATATTCCGCACATACATTGTTTGATAATAAGATTGAATTGGTAATTTGTAATTTGGGGGTCTAAACGTTCAAGATATTTTACACACTATTTGAACATTCATATATATATATATATATATATATATATATTGGTATTTTAGAAGTTTTAACATTTGAATTTGTGTAGTCACACACACACACACACACACACATATATTATCTATAACTTGTAGGCTCTGAATTTTTTAATTCTTTTCAATAGTTATAACCATAGATTATTCTTTTGAATGTAACCCATCTTTCTCTTATATATCTCTATTGTTTAGTCATATATATTTTGTTTTGTTTTAATAATTTATAAGCAGTAAATCATCTAATTCTTTAATATTTTTTTGTCTTTCAGAACTTTTAATATCTGAATTTTTGAATTTTTCTTTTGCAGTATCTGAAACTGTCTGACAATTTTTTTGTAAGCCATTGCACGTTTAAGCAACGGTTTCTTCATCAAATTGTATTATAAATTGAAGTCATACAAGAGCAAGTCATACAATAGTGTAGCTTCTTAATCAATTTAAGATTTTATAAAATTATTTTAATTTATCTAACAAATAGGTAAGTTCCCTTGCATAGCACGAGTTAGCGACTAGTTATAATTAAAAATTTGGTTCCATTTAGTGAATATCGACTTCTGGTTGGTCTCCATCAGCTTAAAAGAGTCCTTCATGGTCCTTTCTACGGGTCTTCTTCTTCCTTTAAGAGTGTTTGTTAAAATACGCTTTCCTTCCTGCACTTTTTAGTTCTTCCTCAGTCCATACAACCTCAACAATCCAAGTTAAATACTTCTCCGTCAGCTTAACAGAGACCTTAGCCGAGACTTCTCACTTGTTGCCTAGTGTGCATAACCCAAACTCAAATCAATCTATGAATAATGGAATCAAGTCAGCTTGTTTATGAGTGCATCTACCAATAGAATGTTTCAATCCAAATGGCACAAAATCCGGTAATGTACTGAGAATAGCTCTACCTCTTATTCAGCTGATATTTTAAGCAAAATATAGTCAGATGCAAATAAGCAAATATCCAATACAAACCCTAAGCAATGTAATGCGTGTGTTGGCATGTGCTTCCTCCTCGAGTCAGCACATGCAAGCCAAATTTCTGCCTTCTCTGTTGATCTTGAGTCAGCATATGCGTGTGCTGGCACGTGCTTCCTACTCGAGTCAGCATATGCAAGCCAAATTACAGCCTTCTCTGTTGATCTCACAAGCCCATTGAAGAAGAATCTGAATCAAAACAAAAATATAATTTCGCTCACAGACACGCCTGAAATAACAGATTTAGTGTCAATTGTGTGATAGAAAATACACCAAGAAAGACACTGTAGCAATGTCAACCTTAGAAAGTGCAAGACAAAACAAATAAACAATATAAGAATACATGTATAAACAATTTTTTTTTACTCCAATTGGAGGATATCTAAAATCTAATATACATTCTATATATAGATAATCCTCAAGCAAAAATCTTTACACGACGTAAGAAGGGGATGCTTCCAAACCAAACACATACAGTTCCTTCTTTAATGCCCATTTCTTTGCTCTACATGTTAGCCTCCTTAATAGACATGTAACATCTCCAGAAAACAGAAAATGGATGCAACATTGTGATTAATTAACTGGCTTATTTAACTTTTTCTATCTTCTCTGTCTCTCTATTTACCCATCAAAAGGCCTGAGTGAAAATTACGTGAATTAGTCAAGCGCAGCTTTGTTTCTTCGACCTATTATTGGCTTGGGCTTTGGCAAGCCATCAAAGATCGGTTTTGTAATGGTTGCAGTTGAAAGGCTCTGCAAATCTGGCTTCAGACTCCACCTTGTACTACTCCAGATGGATGAAGAACTATTGTTGTCCTGTTCCTGCAAACTTGATGTGCTTGATGACTTCCTAACCCCAGATAAGCCATCAGTCATCATAGAATCCCCCAGACCAATTGGTATAGGAATCAACCCACTTGCTTCAGCATCACTAATTGAAGTAGTTCGGTTTGCTGCTTTAGGTCTCAAGGCTAAGCCTTTCCCCGTTATTGCAGAAAACCCACCACTGTTGCTGTTATTCTCCAACAGCATTTCTGGTGTGCGGGAAGTGAAGTCAGCTTCAGATTTCTGACGCCTTCTGACTAGATTCTCACTCCATCTATCAGAGTCACCATCCCTAGCTTCTGCAACAGGCACAATGCCTGCTATTTCACCATTCTCATCCAATAAAGCAGTAACCAAGCTTTTAGATTTTCGATGATGGCTCAAAGATGGGTTGGAAATTAGTGAGGCACTGGGAAATGGCCCATCTTCTAAATAATGAGAACCTCCTTTTCTGTAGACTGCCATTTCAAAACCTTCAGCTATTGATTTTTGATCTGTTGTTTTAAGCCCATAGTAACCTTGTAAAGAACTCATGGCTGGAGAGACCTTCCACTGGGGAGACTTTACTTTCAGGGTCTGGAATGACTCAAACAGTTCACGGCACACACGGCGAGGTGGGGTGTGGTTCGAACTGCTTTGCCTGCAAATACATTAGCATTTACACACGAAAGGATAACATATGTGAAAAGTACATCTGACTCCATAATAGAAAGACCAATAACGGTAGCATAATAAGAAGAGATTAAATAGAACCTAAAATATTTTAAATGGTGGGAGTAAATGAAAATTTTCAAGGAATGAGAAACTTTTGGTTTACAATTTATTATCAAACATGAAACAAGGCCAAGAGCCTTGTAACTAAATGACATTGCTCAGTTGTCTTGAAGGGAAGAAGCTGGGTTCAAATATTGTCAACCCCACTTATTGTAAGAAAACAAAAAGGGTAAATTGTCAATTACACCCCTAAAGTTTGAGAGTATTTGGATTTTATACCCTAAAGTTTCAGAATTTAAATTTTACCCCCTAAAGTTTGGGAGTGTTTGGATTTTAGATCTTGATGTTTCAGAATTTGGATTTTATATCCCAAAGTTTGGAGGCATTTGGATTTTAAACTCTCAAATTGGAGGTGTTTGGATTTTAAACTCTCAAATTGTGAAACTTTAGAATGTAAAATCTAAACATCTCCAAACTTTGGGAGGTAAAATCAAATTTATGAAACTTCAAGCTTTAAAATCTAAACAGCCTCAAACTTTAGGGAGTAAAATCCAAATTCTAAAACTTTAGAGTAAAATCCAAACAACTCTCAAACTTTAAGGGTGTAATTTGCAATTTACCAAGAGAAAAAAGACATGGGTATTCATAAGAAACAAATGCCAACTGTGTGATAGACTACTATACCACTTTGAAGGATTTTATTTGAAACGAGATCACGTAGAACCAAATTTTCCTAAAGAATAGTGATCGTATGCATGTGAATATTGCCGTGGAAATTGAATTCATCTGACAGAATACGGAAAAGTACAGACAGATACTCTGCAAATGCTTTTTTCATACTTAGGAGAGAAAGAAGAAGATGAAATCCCGCTTCTACCACACATTTTGTGAAATTGAATAACAAAACAGATAATTTGGGTTTTTATTATTTAGGTTTCACAAGTACAACAACAACAAAGAAGCCTTAGTCCCAAAAATTTTGGGGTTGGCCATGGATCTTCAATAGATTAGTTAGGATCAGTTACAGAATTTGAAGTCGGATCAGTTACATGTATTATTATTATTATTATTATTATTATTATTATTATTTTTAATGTCATTATATTATATTTGAAAAGAAAATTTGAGCTATAATTGGGTCAGAAAATGCAAATAAAAAGAGTTGTCAGTCAAATTTAAAGGGGTTTGTATTATATTACAGAGCACAGAGCACAGAGCACAGCTGCTGTAAAGTCAAACTAAAACCAGAGATGTGAAATAGAAAAAGAAAAGAAGGTACCCATGGCCATTGGATAAACATGGAGACGGAGGATGCCTTCCCGGTAGAGGAATCTGAAGAGATTTGAGAGCAAACATTTGAAGATCTGTTACCAAACCATTCATCTTTTTTATGTCGGAAACCTTGAAAAGAATCAATTAATCAATCAATCGATCGATCAATTTTGAATGATAATATATATATATAAAGAGAGTAATTCATAAAAATAAAAATAAAAATAAAAATAAAAATACCTCAACCCCGTACTTGATGGCAATGCCAGCCAAAGTGTCCATCTTGGAAACTGGGTGTTGGATGCAACCAGCAACAACAGGAGAAGGAGACTCTCCTCTTTGATCTACTACTGCTACATCTACATCTACACCTAATTTCTTTTCATATTCTAACATATTATTATTTCCATTCCATCTCTCCTTCTCCATCTCCATATCTCAAATCTCCCACTCACAACTCTTTCACCTAATCAATTCTTCTTCATCTCATTAAACCCAAAATAATATATACTACTAGCTAGCACTAGCGGATCATATCAAATAGAACTAAGAAATCAGGATTAATAATGCATGTATTTATGTATGTTATGATTGGGAGGAAAAGAAACCCAGCAGCAAGCAAATAAATAAATAAATGTTAAGGTGCTCTCTGCTCAAACATCTTCTTCTTCATCATCTTCCTCTTCTTCTCGATCCGCTTCCAAGTTTTCCGGCGACCTCTCTCTCAAAAGATGACCTTCAATTCTCATTTAATTCTAATTCTAAAATATTACTACTTTACTATGTATTTATATTTATATAAAATAAAATACACGGTTAGAAAATAAAATTTCATTATTTGTTATACACTCACACTCACTTTATTTTAGGAGAACTTTTCTCTCTTTCTTATTTACAAAATTACAGCTGTACCCTTCGCAAGAATACGTGTTACTGTAAGAAGCGCGTGCCATTTTCTGCCGCTCTTTTAGATGTAAAATTTATCATCAAAATATAACAAAAGTGGCTGCATCATCGGAGCAAAACCCGTTTTACACATTTCTTGATGTGGAAAGCGGAGGTGCGGTTGGAGGTGATTAATTATACGGACAATCATGTCTTGGCGAAAGTTGCAGTGGACGATGGATTTCAATGGTTTTTAACTGGATTCTATGGTTTGTCAGGCTCATGTTAGAAACAAAAATCATGGGCTCTCTTAAGGCATTTATCTTCACTTGTGGATGGGCCGTGGTGTTGTATTGGAGATTTTAATGCCTTTTTACACTCATCGGAGAAGTTGAGCAACCATCTGCCACAAGTTAAACAAATGGAGGATTTTGGGCTGCTTTGGAGTCTTGTCAGTTGATTGATTTGGGTTTTCAGGGGTATAAATTTACTTGGAACAACAAGTGACCAGGGGTAGCAAATACTAGAGAAAGATTAGACCGTGCGGTTGCAAATAAGGAGTGGTGTGATGAATTCTCAGCAAGCACTGTATCTCATAAGTTTTCTCATGCTTCAGATCACTTACCAATCATTCTGCAGACAGGGACGAATATTAGATATCAAGGGAGAGTTGCACGGGGATTCAAGTTTGAAGAGGCATGGTTATTATCAGAGGAGTGCGAGGCTGTTATAGGAGAGGCATGGGGTCGAATGGGGAGTGGAGGTTCTCCCTTGGTCAGTACTAGTAATAAAATTGTGAACTGTGGGGCCGAATTACAAGCTTGGGGTTCAACGAAGACAAATCCTCAGGTTGCCGAAATTAAAAGGCTGCAAAAGCTTCTTGAAAGGCTGAATTCTAGTGACCAAATGGAGGCAACCAGATCTGAATTTGTGGCAGCAAGTAAGCAACTTGATGACCTTCTCCTCAAACAAGAAATATATTGGGCACAACGTTCCCGCCTGTCTTGGCTAAAGCATGGTGACAAGAACACTAATTTTTTTCACTCAAAGGCTTCACAAAGGCGTTGAAGAAATTTCATACAGGGCATTAAAAATCCACAGGGTGTGTGGGTTGACAAAATTGAGGATGTAGCGAAGGTGGCAGTAAATTATTTTAAGAATATATTTTCTTCAAGTATGTGTGTCCGGATGGAAGAATGCCTAAATGCAGTTTCTCATAGAATGACATCAGATATGCACAATATCTTATCCAGTAAGTATAGTGTTGATGAGATAAAGATGACGCTATTTCAGATGGGACCAACCAAAGCTCCTGGACCGAATGGTATGAATGCTCTTTTTTACCAAAAATTTTTGGCATATTGTTGGTCATGATGTGACTAATGCTGTTTTGGATTTTTTTAATACCGGTAATATGTTGCTTGATATAAATTATACTCATATTGTTCTCATTCCTAAAGTGAAGTCTTCGGAGAAGATGTCAGATTATAGACCCATTAGCCTGTGTAATGTTATTTATAAAATAATTTCTAAGGTTCTAGGTAACAGATTGAAGTTGATTCTGCCTCAATTGATTTCACCAACCCAGAGTGCTTTTGTGCCTGGCCGTTTGATAACTGATCATGTGCTTGTGGCCTATGAAACATTGCATGCTATGCATAGTAGGAAGAAGGGTAAAAATGGAGCTCTTGCTTTGAAGTTGGATATCAGTAAGGCATATGATATGGTTGAGTGGCCTTTTCTGAAGGGAATGATGATCAAGCTAGGATTTCCTCAAGGGTGGATTGACTGGGTCATGAGTTGTGTCACCACTTCCTCTTTTTTAGTCTGCATTAATGGTAAGACATATGGTAATTTTCAACATTCTAGAGGGATTCGCCAAGGTGACCCTTTATCCCCTTATTTATTCCTGTTATGTGCAGAGGCCTTTACATCACTCCTAGCAAAGGAAGAGGAGAATGGTAGGCTTCACGGTGTTTCAATTAGCCGGACAGCCCATACTATTGTTGGAAAAATACATGTTTGTATCACATACAAAACATACGCAGTGGAAAATTAACGAATCTACTTCATTCGCAATTGATAACATGTACTATATAAGTTTCAGAATTTAAGAATAAGAAAGAGTACCTTGGTGCGGTGAAATTCAAAGCCAAAGATCTAGAAGTACTTGGGAATACTTTTAATCTTCACTCCAATTCCGCTTGATGCCCAAGATGTGTGGTCTCTCAATCAGTTTCCAAGGAGAGAATAAGAAAGTATCCAACACTCACATACAAAGTATTTCATTCCTTATGAGAACTCTCTTATGAAAGACCTTCATCTTAACCTTATGAAAAGTCCTTATGAAATTCTGTATGTTTCTCTCCTTATATATAACTGATTATCTAATTGGGATAGCCTTTTGGGCCATTCCAATTGGGCTATAGTATGTGGCTTGGATTGGGACCAAAATGAAACAAATAAGACTCTAACTCCAATGGGCCTTGGGCTTTTCTGTCAACTCCTGACAAGTTCAAAGTTACCATTAATTATATTCAATACCACTATATGAATATAATTGCACTCTAGGCCTTATTAATAAATTATATCCCAAGACTTTATTATACATGCAACCCCTTCATTAAAATATTCGTAGTAATACAAAGTCATGAATGTAGACTGCCACTTTGAAGATTACTACATCTTAATCATTGAGTACCCAGTTTAATCATTTACGTTATTCATCATATATTTATGAAATCCAATTTCATAAATATATACTTTAGTAACTCCTTACTAAAGTGGTTGGGCCCAACACTCTGAATAACCAAACCCATTAAACTTATATTAAGGGAATATTTTATATCTCCGTTAAGAGATTATGAATTCCATCTTGAGAATATATGTTCCATCAACACTAAATGCGGCTGCCCAACATTCTGAGGTTTTGATTGTGACTTATGGATCTCACTCCTGATATATCAAAGCAACATACACCTCATGATCAGGTCCATTATTCTCTCAGGATTTGAAGTTGATGTAAATAGAAGTCGTGAAATTTATTATTCATTTGATAGTCATTAGAAGAATAATAAATCTCACAGCGGTCCAGTTCAATATGTCTTAACTCTTAAAACATATCAACATATCAACTAGAAGTCTCCACTTCCATGATCAAGACAAATAATCTTAGTTGATATGTTATAGTCTTCGCAGATAAAATGCCCAATTTCATCACCGACTACGAACTAAAATTATGATTTTACAAAGAACTTGTGATTTATATCTTCTGTGACTTTTCACATAAATCACATACAATACATCTCATGGACTAAGATAATGTTCCATTAGTTCATTTATAGATAGTCTTATATAATTAAACAATTTAATTATTTATGACATTCCAATAAATTGGATTTTAGGGCATAAACCCCAACAACTATATCCCACTCGCTATTTGCTGATGATTCACTTTTGTTTTGTTAAGCCAAACAGGAAGAAGTGCAAGTAATCTCAAAAGTACTAAAGTTGTATGCAATGGCTTCTGGCCAATGTATTAATTTATAAAAATCTTCAGTTTGCTTCAGTAGCAATACAACGGGTGCATAAAAAGAATGGATTACAAATGTTTTGGGGATGAAGAAAGTGGAAAAATTTGAATCCTACTTGAGGCTGCCCACTTTAATTGGCAAGTCAAAATACCAAGCTTTCTCTTTTCTTAAAGAGAGGGTTTGGAAGAAAATTCAGGGGTGGAAAGGGAAATTGCTATCTAGAGCTGGAAATGAGGTTCTAATAAAAGCAATGGCCCAATCAATTCCTACATACACGGTGGGAGTCTTTCAATTACTAGTGAAGCTTTGCGATGAATTGAATGCGATGTGTGCAAGGTTTTGGTGGGGTCAGTGTGGTGATGAAAAGAAGATCCATTGGAAGAGTTAGGAGTCACTAGGTCAACCAAAGAAGGTGGGGAGAATGGGATTTAGAGATATCTGGAGTTTTAATCTTGCTATGTTGGCAAAGCAAGGGTGGAGGCTGTTAAATGACCAAGGCTTTCTTCTTTATAGATGCTTCAAGGCAAAATATTTCCCTCGTTGCACCTTCTTGGAAGCTATTGACAATCCACACAGCTCATATGTATGGAAAAGTTTACTTGCTGCTAAACCCATTTTAAAGAAATGATGTTGCTGAAGAGTGGGTACAGGTTCATCTATTCGGGTATTGTCAAATAAGTGGATTCCAAGCCATCCAACCAACAAAATCTTAGTTCCACCGAATGAAGTAGAAGATGAGTGGCGTGTCTCGGATTTGATTGATTGGACAACGTTTCAATGGGATCGTGAGTTGATAAGCTTGGTGTTTCAGAGGTTTGATGTCGAGGCAATTTATCGGATTCCTCTAAGCAGAAGGTGTGTACCAGATGTGTTGGTTTGGCTGCATAATAAAAATGGGAGATACTCAGTTAAATCAGGCTATCATACGGCAAGGCTACTGCTGAAAGAGACTAGCTATGTGGGGGAGGGGTTTGTACTGCTGTCTAGTAGCAAGGTGTGGGAGAGGATTTGGAAGCTTCACGTTCCAAACAAAGTAAAAGTGTTTGCTTGGCGAGCATGTCACAATATTCTGCCTACCTATGAGAATTTGCGGCGACGACGGATAATGGAAGATGATACTTGCACAATCTGCCATCGGTTCCCAGAAACAGTAATACATGCTTTGTGGGAGTATGGAGCAGCTCAAGATGTGTGGGCTGGATGCCCAAACCAAATTTCGCAGAAGGGCCTAACTAATCAAGGTGATGTGTTGCAATTATTTGCAAATCTGATGCACAAGCTTACTGAGGAGGATCTCGAGCTTTTTCTAGTGCAAGGTTGGTTAATTTGGAACCAACGTAATCTGATTTTGCATGGAGGAAATATGCAAGAGCCTGGCAAACTTATTGCGAGAGCCAGTAGCTTTTTAGCTGAGTATAAAGGTGCACAAATACAGCTAGCGGTGCCGACGTCTAATGATCACGCACAGGTATGGCAGCCACCTGAGGGAACTATGTATAAACTCAACTTTGACGTAGCAGTGTTTGTCGACATGACAGCTTCAGGTATAGGAGTGATAATTCGAAATGACAGGGGGCAAGTCATGGCAGCTTTGTCATCGAAGAGTCATGTAGTAGTGGACAACGAGGAGGCAAAGGTATTGTCATGTAGAAAAGCTCTGGAATTTGCAGTGGATGCTGGTTTTTCAGAACTGATTGTGGAAGGTGACAATATAAATGTAATGAACTCCATCAGATCAGATCGGGTAGATTTGTCTCGCCTGGGAAATCTCTAGGATGATATTCGATGTATGGTTGGTTGTTTGCGACATGTGGATTTTCATAGCATCAGATGTAGTGCAAATGGTGTATTACACTCCTTAGCTCGTTATGCTAGGCATCTTAGTGAGGATATTGTTTGGTTAGAAGATTCACCGCCCCCGACTTTAGAGGCATTGTATTTGGATTCTCTCTCTATTTCTAATTGAATGAAATTGGCTTTGCTTTCAAAAAAAAAAAAAAAAAAAAAAAACCAGGCCACCCAGTTTAGCATTTGCATTTTACCAAATTGTAAATTACACTTCAAAATTTAGAGTAATTTTGATCTTATCTCTTACAATTTTAAATTTTTGATCAAATTACATATCCTTTTAAAAAAAAGACCTTCCATCTATATCCATTAAAGAAATAACTGCTAATTGTATCTCATAAAAAAATAAAACAAAACAATGTAAAAACAAATTAATTAAAACATGTAATACATACATGTATTGAGTCACTATGCACATACATGATGTGTGATGTGTAGTATATAAATTATACATATTATAACATAAATTTATTTGATTTATAATTTAAAGGTCATTCCATGGTACCCACTTGTTTTTTGTGTGGGTACAGTACCCACCTATATCTGGACCATTAATTCTAAAGATTTTAATCTTGGCCGTTTAATTGAGTTTTAGTGGCTTATCAATTACCGATAGAACAAGTTATATAGTATAAAAATGGAAAAAAAAAAAAATTAGATGTTGCGTTCTCTCTCTCGTTCTTTCAATTCAGAGGCGATGTCAACGAAGATGATGCTCGAGACTACTTCCATGAAGTTCAAGATTGGCAAGGTGTGAAATCTAACTTGTTTTTTGTTTGAAATTTAAAACTTCGTTGTCTTCTTTCTTTCTTTTCATTTGCGGTTTTTTGTTTCATGTATTTGAATGAATTTGGAACCCTAAACTCCCCAATATATGATTTTGGTGTTTGGATATCATTGATTTTAGATCCTTCAAATTCATTACTGAAGCACAATATTTCAGCATTATGTTGCTTTAGTTTTTTATTTTCTGGATATAGGCAAGTTTAAATCTCAAATTTCCATTGGGTTTTGCTTTATTTTCTATTTGGATATCAATGAATTCAAATCCTAAATTCTAACCACTAGATTGTGATATTAATAGTTCTATACATGTATAAACCTCCGTAAATCCATGTATGTATGTGAAGAAGGTAAGGATCAAAACAAAACTCATTTGTTTTGTTCTCTTTTTATTTGTTGTTGGATTTTTGCAGCAACCCATTACATCATTGATCTTGTAATGTATTTTAGTCTTGTGAGAGACCAAAACTTTTTTGGGGTGCTCACAATCAAAAGAGAAAGGTATCGGCACCTCTCTTTTGGGATTTTGATTATTATGGAGTCGCCACTTTTATTTTATTACGAAAAAATAAGAAAAAAAATAACAATTTACAATTTACATATTGAAATACCTCAAATTTCATTAACTGAATATACAAATACAATTTGGTAGAATATCATTACAAGTCTTTGGTCTAGATACAATCTACCAAAACAAAATAAAGTACTAGTTCTACCAATCTAAGATTCTAATGTTCGGGGGCTAGGTTACAGAATGGGAAAGTGTCAGGCACCCATTCTACCCGGATAGTGTCCGATCTTCTAGACTTTAAATGATCATTTAAGTACCCTTAAACAATGGTATGCAACAGATTATGAACTGCAACATGTCATGTACTTTCTTAAATCTGATGTAAATAATCAGATCTGATATTTAATATGGAGAAAAATATTAAGAAAATAGATTTGATACCATTTTTTATAAAAAAGAGTATTGATGACAAAGTGGAGATCTAGATTCTAATAAATTTTGGTGAGAAAAACTCAGATCTAGTTTTAGGTATGAGAAAGATGGGTTTTTTAATGAAAATTTTAGATCTGTTTTTTAGTTATGAAATAAAATAAGTTTTAAAGAAAAAAAATTTCGGATCTGATTTTTAATTATGAAAAAGAATAATTTTTAAAGAAAAAATTTCAGATCTAAAGCTTTTATTAACAAAGAACCATAGATCTAAGATTATATCATGAGTGATAGGCCATGAATATATTGACCCCTTGTGATGAATTAACCAATTAATTAGCCAAGTTAATTAATTAATTCAATTAGCATGCAATAAGTGTGGTAGCACAAACAAATCACCAACTAAGTTAATATGCAGCGGAAAATAAAGTTGACATGGTGATTTGTTTTCGAATGGGGAAAACCTACATGGCAAAAACCCCACTAGGTGATTTTAAGGTCATCACTCCCGAGAATTTACTATTATCACAACAAGCGGTTACAAGTAAATGAATCTCAGTACCTTATACCAACCTACAATTGAACCCTGACCTCAATACCTAATTGGACTTGTTCTGCAGTGACAATCTCTCATTTTCAATGCACGGCTCCCAGTACGTGACTAACCAATTCGATGCGCGGATCCCAGTACGTGGCTTACTCACCAACTTGAGAAAGATGTTGGCTGCAAAGTTCTTCAATTCATCACACGATGAAGATCATGAAGCTCCCTAGTTACAAAACCCTATGGTGTACAAACACAGCAGCTTCTTGAATAGGAAGATGAACTAGGGCATATATCTCCAGTTTACAATATGCTTGTATAAAACTTTTGCATTTTGTTGCATCAGCTGTGACGGCCCTTAAAACAATCCTTATATATGTTTAGGGTTGTGAGAAAAGAAATCTCAAATATCTATTCACGGATTGGAGTGAAATCAAATCTGAAAAATTGATTTTCATAAACCTCAATAGATACCCTATCTGTCGAGCAGCTGTCGAGCATCGAGCTGAAACAGCTTTTTAAACCTCAATAGATACTGGCTATCGAGATAGCTGTCGAGATTTAAAATTAAGCACATCTTCACTTGATTCTTGGACAGACTTGCATGGCTTTAACACTTGAACTTGAAACCTTGTTCCTTGAAGCATTAAACACATCCTAGATCTACCCAAGTACAAGTAAAATGCATTTTGTCAAAGGATTAGCCAATTCTATATTGACATATGTTCCTAACAATGATTCACATATGTCCTAACAATGAGTATCCTAAATCTATATGATCAAACATGTGATGTAATATCCCTACCCAACTTTATAGTTAACCTATGTGTTTGTGTGGTTAATTATTATTTTGAGCCACTTATTTTCTATAATTAATAGAAGAGTATTTAATAAGCATATTATTACATAATTCCATTGAATAAAAGTTGTAAAGATTATAAATACTAGAATGGCTAATTGTATTATGAATTTATGATTATATATACAAATCTATATTAAGTGGTTAAGTTCTCAAGTTATTAGATATATAGTTGATGTTTTAATTAACTATTTAAGGGAAGGGTATTTTAGTAACTTCCTACACACATGGACCAATAAGCATAAGACACATGGTTCCTAGACCATTGCCAAAACTCCGAACCTAAGAGCGTACCTAAACACCGAACCCATATCTCTGGTAGTAAGATCAAAAGGTCCTTTCTCGAGAGGACGCTATATATATGGTTCCTAGACGATTGCAAAAACTAGGTGGCGACTCCCCCCTTGTGTCCACAGTGGTGATTCCGCTAGGGAATGTGAGTTTAATTCCTATGTGTCTTACTTCTTAACCTTGATAAAAACTATTTCAATATTTGTTTGTGTTAGGGACATATTTTATGTAATTGACTAATCCTTTGACAAAATGCACTTTACTTGTAATTGGGTAGATCTAGGATGGGTTTAAGACTTCAAGAAACATGTTGTTCAAGTTAAGTGTTAAAGCCATGAAGATCTGACCAAGAAACAAGTGAAGAAGAGCTGTTCATTAAAGCTCGATAGAATCTTTTCTATCGAGATTTAATTTAAAGCTCGACACAAGCTGTATCTGTCGAGAATTACGAAATCAAACTTTTCAGATTTCATTACATGCATATGCTTATGTATTTGTGTAGGATTTTTCTTCTCACAACCCTAAACATATATAAGGATTATTTTAAAGGCCGTCACACAAGAGAGCGCATGCAATTGTGTGACTGGAGGCAGAAATTGCTCTAGTTCATCATTCTCTCCGAAGAAGCTACTGCGTCTTTACGCCGAGGGTTTTGTAACCAAGGAGCTTCCTGATCTTCATTGTTGATGAAGTGAAGAACTTTGCAGCCAACATCTTCTTCAAGTTGGTGGAGTTAGTCATGTACTGGGATTCGTGCATTGAACAGAGAGATTGCTGCTACAATACAAGTTCAATTGGGTTTTGGGGTAAGGGTTCAACTGTAGGTTGGTATTTCGAGATAGGCCAAAGGGTTTGGTAAGATTCTTTATACTTGTAGCCGCTTGTGATTGATAATAGTGGATTCTTAGGAGTGGTGACCTTAAATTCACCCGGTGGGGTTTTGCCTCGGTGGTTTTCCCCCATTCGTAAACAAATCACCTGTGTTAAATTTATTTTCCGCTGCATTTAGTTATTTGGTAATTTGTTTGTACTACCACGCCATTGCATGTAATTTGACTAATTAATTAACTTGGGTAATTAATTAATTTGCAAGGGGTCAATTCATTTTAACCCAACAGTTTGCAAACACATCACTTGGTTTTTTTTTCCCTTAACCTCGGTTGGTGATGAGTGGGAAGATGGAAAGCTCCATTTGGGCCCAAATCTTCCGTAGTTCATCCCACCAACTCACAATCGATGCCATTGCCTATAATGGGCTTTAAGTGCATTAAAGGTTTGCAACCAATCCACTATGTGGTCTACTTAAGCCCTTGGTTGGAATCATAGCCCACCAAGTAGTGAGTGACCTACTTATCTATCCCTTTAGCCTTAAAGAGCCTACCCAGCCTTAAAGAGCCTACCCACACTAGAGAGATCCTAGACCCTATCACAAAAGATACCCTTTACGTCTCTTGTCTGTTCAACCATATATCATGTGTTCACCTAATTCTAAAGAACAAATAAAAGATGTAAAAATTGAAGGGAAGACCTTAAAGTTATGGTATAAGTTGGAAAATTTAGACCCTACTTGATAGAATTAACAAGTTTTAAACCCAAGTTGTTAATTAGGTTTATTATGAATAAATCTTGTTAAAACAAACAAACATCAATATCATATCACAAATAAATGCAGCGGAAAAATAAATAAGACAAGATATGATGACCTAGGAAAACCAATGAAACAAACTAGTTTCACAGTAAAAAACCTGGGGGGAAACCTTCCCGAAAAGCAATTCACTATAGTAAAGAGAAGTTTCAGATCTAGTACAAAACCTTTGTCCCTAAACTCTACAATCCCCATAGATGAACTCACATCAGAAACCTTCTACCGCTTCAGAACCTCTGAACTCTTTAATATATGAACGCCACCCTTTGATGATGCACAAATCCCAGTACGTGACTAACCAATTGCGCGGATCCCAGTACGCGACTTCAATCACCAACTAGAAGAAGATGTTGGCTGCAAAGTTCTTCACTTCATCAACAATGAAGATCAAGAATCACTTGGTTACAAAATCCTAAGGCGTAAAAACGCAGTAGCTTCTTTCAGAGAGAATAAGGCATCGGTCACCTTTTGCATATGTTCTCCTTGTATTCTCTTATGTGACGGCGTCTAAAATAAGCCTTATATAGGTCTAGGGTTGTGAGAAAAGAAACCCTACACATACATGTCATCATGGGTTGAAAATCAGATTTGAAAATCTGAAATTCGTAAAGCTCAACAG
Organism: Notholithocarpus densiflorus; assembly: GCA_030021035.2. NCBI lineage: Eukaryota > Viridiplantae > Streptophyta > Magnoliopsida > Fagales > Fagaceae > Notholithocarpus > Notholithocarpus densiflorus. Next base: position 9,817,618 of record JARYZH020000006.1, on the reverse strand, counting down.
ATAAGGTGTCGAGGATTAAAACATCAGACATAAGAGATGAGGCTCGATCGATCCACCAGGTGTCGAGAAGCTATCGAGAGGACAGGAACTTTCTCAATCGATCGATCAGCTATCGAGAAGGTGTCGAGATTGCAATAAGAAACACCTTAAGAGGCTCGATAGATAGCCTAGCTGTCGAAAGGTGTCGAGCAGCTATCGAGCTTTAAAAAGTCAGCACTTCTTCACTTGAATCTTGGCCAGACTTGCATGGCTTCAACACTGGACAAAGAAATCCATATAAATGCATGAATGCAATGAAACAAGATGCTATGGATGACAAGATAATAGAAGGATGCAAAACATGTGAAAAATAAATCTCTCAACATAAAAAATGTTATACACATAGATCCCAAAACACACATACAAACTAAACAAGTCTAACCAATTTTATATTTCAAAAACAAGTTAAGACAGTTTAGTGAGCATACATTAACACAAGTATTCCTTGTGATGGCCAAATCACATTGTACATGCACATGTATCAAGAGTAGCAAAGAATATTGCGTGTTGTGTGTGAAGAACATCACAAGATTGCAAATGTGTCAACATGTTATGACAATTTGAGATATGAAGAAATCACTTTAACTCACACACAATCATAACTGTTTGATGGGGATTATCACCTTCGAGGTACATCCTATAACTCCCACATCTCCTAAAAAATACGCTTGCAATCATATTTAAAAGCATTTTTGATCTTTTTGCTTTTGATTTTTCTTTGCATATTTATTTAAGCAAATCATGCATGGACATATAAGACATAGAAAAGAAATACCCATTTATGTTAAGCATTTGACATTCCAATTTTGCTATGCCAAAGCACACAAATGTCATTCATGATTGGCGGGCAACAGTGGTGAGATGGTTATTTATGCCTTTCTCTTAGGATTTTCTAATCATTCCTATAAAAAAGAGTGATACGAGTGTTAAGTATAAGAGAAAACTTAATCTTACTCATCACAAACAAGAGCCACAAAGCTCACTTTCTTAGTTATGCATAGAGATGCTCATCTAAGCTACAAGAGATACAAAGTTTAGAAAAACTTTGTTTCAATGGCCATCCAAGGTACACAAACACACACTGTTTTTGTATTTTTCTGATTTTTCATTTTTATTTTTATTTTGAAAAAAAAAAATAAATAAAAACTAAACAACCAAACAAAAATAGACAAACAACATGAAAGCATGAAAGAAGGATGCATATGCATGAAGGCATGATAGAAAGATGCAGATGCATGAAAGCATGATTTCAAAAGCAGATAAGAAATCAAGCAAAGAGAGTCCTACTTTAGATAGAAAGAATTAAAGCAAAGGACAAACAGAAAAGACAATTAAGTCTTAGGCTCCTTTCTCACCCACACAGCACGAGTCTTTGGCCGTGAATATGAAAAGGCACGTGTCCTAGTATGTCTACTAAAGGACATAGAAGAATTAGAATTCTCCTCAAATTGAGTTAAAAAGCTCAAAACTTTTAATAACTCTCCAAACAAAGGTGTAGGTCCTTGAGAGGATATCTGTGATCGTTTGGACAATTGCTTATGAGGATACAACTTAAAGCAATTAGAACGAATGTCTCTAGAAACACCACAATGGTGACAAACATGAGGTCTAACAAAGGATTTAGAATTAGCCAAAACAGTTTTCGATTTCATACCTTTATTACCTTTCTCAGATTGAGGCACAAAGACAGTCCTTGATCCAGAAGCCGTGGAAGAGGAGGAGCCGGAGGAAACAGCATATCCTAAGCCAGTCTTATCAGAACAAGGCTTTTGAGCACTCAAGACCTTATTAAGCTTTGCACTAGACATCCTCTTTATTTGAGTTCTAGCTTGACTAAGCTCAACTTCAAGATTCTTGACCTTATCTTCTAATAAGGTGTTCTCCACAACAAGAGTCTCAACTAACTTTGTAGTCTCAGCTAGTTTGACTAACAAATCAGCTTTTTTAGTCTTTACCTCATTAAGCTCTTTTCTACAAAGATGAGAAGTCTTTTCAGATTTTATGAATTCAGTACATAGCTTATCATAGGCTTCTAGAAGGGTCATCTTCTTAGGTACTTCATCATTAGAAGAATCCTCACTGTCACTAGCACTTTCCACAATCACCTTATCGGTTGAGGCAGCAAAGGCCATAACGTGACTACATTCACCCACATACTCATCAGAAGAGTCATTCTCAGTATCACTCCAGGTAGCAACCAACCCTTTATCTTTTGACTCCTTGGTATTTTCCTTCATGAGGTAGTTTGGGCACTCTATCCTTATATGACCAAAATCTTTGCACTCATGGCATTGGATGAGAGGTTTCTCATTCTTGCCCTTCCTTGAGGATTTAGATTTCCTATGAGGTTTGCCCTTATTCTTTTACCTAAATTGAAGAAGCTTGATAATCTCATCAATGATGAAGGTTAGATCCTCATCCTCATCATCATCTTCATCTTCATCTTCAGAGTCCTCAATCTCTTCCTCTATACCCTTAAGAGCTAAGTTTTTACTCTTTTCACCTTTTCCCATTGAGCCTAATCCCATCTCATAGGTTTGAAGGTTCCCTACAAGCTTAGTCAAAGGAATTTGATCAATGTCCTTTACTTCTTCAACGGCAGTGATCTTGGCATGGAATCTTTCAGGTAAGTACCTAAGGATTTTCCTAACAATTTTGGATTCTGCAATACATTCTCCAAGGTTGAAAGCAGAATTCACAATATCCTTGAGTTTAGCATAGAACTCATCAAAGGTCGACAACTTCCGTGGATGATATCTTTTTGAATTCCTCATTGGTCACCCCACAAAACAAAGCATTCAAGGCCCTACTATTGAAATTTGCCGCTATGATTGTTGCATCATTCCAATCCATCGGTGCTTCCTTTGGCTTAATCCAGCCAACTTCAACAGCTTGCCATACCTATTCACCTAGAGCCTGCAAAAAAAATTTCATACGAACTTTCCAGTACGCATAATTAGTTCCATTAAATAAAGGAGGAATAAAAAGAGATTGTCCACGATCCATGACAACGGGGGTCAAGGATCACATTCAAGAAATTAATCCAATCAGAGTGTACCCGCTCTGATACCACTTGTTGGGAAATTTTGACCCCGGTTGATAGAATTAACAAGTTTTAAACCCAAGTTGTTAATTAGGTTTATTATGAATAAATCTTGTTAAAACAAACAAACATCAATATCATGTCACAAATAAATGCAGCGGAAAAATAAATAAGACAAGATATGATGACCTAGGAAAACCAATGAAACAAACTAGTTTCACAGTAAAAAACTTGGGGGGAAACCTTCCCGAAAAGCAATTCACTATAGTAAAGAGAAGTTTCAGATCTAGTACAAAACCTTTGTCCCTAGACTCTACAATCCCCGTAGATGAATTCACAGCAGAAACCTTCTACCGCTTCAGAACCTCTGAATTCTTCAATATATGAACGCCACCCTTTGATGATGCACGAATCCCAATACGTGACTAACCAATTGCGCAGATCCCAGTACGCGACTTCAATCACCAACTAGAAAAAGATGTTGGCTGCAAAGTTCTTCCCTTCATCAACAATGAAGATCAAGAAACACTTGGTTACAAAACCCTAAGGCGCAAAGAAGCAGTAGCTTTTTTCAGAGAGAATAAGGCATCGGTCACCTTTTGCATATGTTCTCCTTGTATTCTCTTATGTGACGGCATCTAAAATAAGCCTTATATAGGTCTAGGGTTGTGAGAAAAGAAACCCTACACATACATGTCATCACAGGCTGAAAATCAGATCTGAAAATCTGAAATTCGTAAAGCTCGACAGATAAGGTGTCGAGCTAGGTGTCGATGATTAAAACATCAGACACAAGAGATGAGGCTCGATCGATCCACCAGGTGTCGAGAAGCTATCGAGGGGACAGGAACTTTCTCGATTGATCGAACAGCTATCAAGAAGGTGTCGAGATTGCAATAAGAAACACCTTAAGAGGCTCGATAGATAGCCTAGCTGTCGAGAGGTGTCGAGCAGCTATCGAGCTTTAAAAATTCAGCACTTCTTCACTTGAATCTTGGACAGACTTGCATGGCTTCAACACTTGAACTTGAAACAAGGTTTCTTGAAGTATTGAACACATCCTAGATCTACCCAAATACAAGTAAAGTGCGTTTTGTCAAAGGATCAGCCAATTACATAAAATATGTCCTTAATAGTATACCCTAAAGATGTTATGGGATAAAAGAAAAGAAGTTCTCATATATAAGAGGCTTGTTCCTAAATCCGAAGGTATATTTTAACTTGAAGGGTTCATAAGACCATAGCCTAATTGCTATCATAGGCCCAAGTGGAAAAAACCCTTTTGAAAAAGAGGATTTTGGACTTACGATAATGAATATGCTATAGACTTAGCATCCAAAATCCTACAAAGCCAACATGAACTTGCCTAATCTTGGGCCTCCATGTTGTATGCCTAGGCCCAAAATGATGAGAACTCCATGGACTTTGACAGGAAGTCTATAATATATTCTAGCTAAAGGGCTATTTCAAAAAAAAGTGAAATGATAAATAAAAATGAAAAGCCCAAAGGTGATAAATACATTGTAAGCTCATGTTTGAGACAAAGGGTTGAAAATTTCTAAGTACATTCTAATGAAAGACCATGAGAGTAAGATAAGAGCTTTATTGTAAATGGACCAAAGCCCAATGAAACAAGGGGCAAGAATCCATGAGAGGGAAATGATTGATATTGTAATTGGGCCTTCATTAAAATGAACTTAAACAATTTTTCTAAGGACATCTAAAAAGTTAAAAAAAAAAAAAAAACCTTTGATTGGGACATGGACTTAATGAAATTGGGGCTTTTTTTCAGGTATCATTACACCATCGAAGTCAAGAAAGCACGTCCCCACTCCCATTTGGGTTTGAGAGAATGGAAAGCATTTGATCAAGATTGAGGACACACACCAAGAAGAAACAATGACTACCTCCGTAGAAGACTCAATGGTACAAAAAATCCTTAAGGATTTGGATGAACATGGAGAGGCCTTTAAGAAAATGGGAGGGCGCCTCACTAGGTTGGAGGAATCTAAGCTTAAGAAGTCATTACATGTGATTTTCAGTGATGATGAGGAGGAAGTGGAAGAATGGGATGAAAAGGACAAAGCCGAATATGAAAGGAACAAGCAATTTGAGAAGCTCACCGCAGAAACCATGGCCATAAGGGAAAAAATGGAGAAAATGCAACTTGTCTTCCGCAAAGCACAAGGGATGGATGATTACCACTATAACATGGGGGGAGTGAGTTCAAAGGCTTCTATTGCATTGCCTCCCAAGTTCAAGATTTTTGATGCGGAAAAGTTTGATGGAACTGGGGATTCGAAGCGACACGTAAGAAGATACCTAAGCATCTGAAATGAAGGGGCTAGATGAGAAGTAAACTTTGCATGCATTTCCCTTCTCACTCACGAGAGGTGAGTCAAGGTGGTACTATAGCCTTGAGCCAAGCAATACTAAGGTGTGGAACGTGGACCAATTCATCTTTAACACCATGATTGATGTGACTCTAAGAGATTTAGAGACTACCAAACAAGGTGTAGGGGAGACATTTTTTGAACAAGGCGTCTAGAATGGTCAATATGCCAAATGAGAAGGACCAAATCAACATAATCATCAAGAACTTGCTTTCGGCTTATAATAGTAGGCTTTTGTCATCGCCTATTAGCTCATTTGGAGAACTATGTGATTTCGGGACAAGAATTGAAGATGCCATCAACAATGGACAACTGGAGAAAGGTGAAAGTAAGCCTCCAATCAAGAAAACATATGGGGAGTGGGGGGAGCAACCACCACTAAAGTACCCAATCCTGTAAGTGTGAGCACCATCATACCCTAACAAACACTAACTTACTCAAAGAAAGCTTGCCGAGAATTTTCTGACCTTGGAATGACCCTCACCCAAGCATACAATAACCTATCCTCCAAAGGATTAGTCAAACCTTTAGACCTTACACCCATGCCTAATCCAATACCTCCCACTTGGAACCTTAATGAATATTGTCACTACCACCAAAAATCTGGCCACAAGATCGACAATTGCTTCAGCCTCAAACACGAAATACAAGACCTCATTGACGATGGAACCCTCCCAAATCCCAACATTATCATCAAACCCAACATTAGAAAGAAACCTTTGCCCGATTACCATAGGGCTCCTCCTCCATATCAAAATTGGGTGCAAATAGATGAAATTGAATGGAATTGCTCAAAGTTGATAGAAGCTACAAATGTCAATGTCAATGCCATGGAAGTCCAAGGAATATGGGATGAAGAAGATGAAACCTTAAAGGAAACGGTAGCGGTGTAGGGAATACTCCCCAAAGGAGTGATGGAATTAAAGAAAAGGGTCTTGGATGACAATGTAGCAAATATCACTAGGACTGGGAAGCACTAAAAACCATCCTTTTTGGAAAAGGATCATCCTAGTAGAGATTTAGGGGAAGGGTCCAAACCCACGGAACCTAGAGGAAAAGAAGACAAAGAAGAAGAAGATAGGGTCTTAATGCAATTGAAGAAGACCTAAGCTTATGTGTCAGTATGGGACCTACTCATGGCCTCTCAAAGCATCGCAAGGCTCTCTTAGACGCCTTGAATGGGAAATAAGTATCTATAGAAACTACACTACAAGAAGTTTTATCTCTCATGGGAGTCAAAGGCTGTTGGAAAATCTGGTTTTGCATCTCATACAAAACACATAGCAGAAGCAACTACTTCATTCATGAGAGATAACATGTAACCTTGAATTCTAGAACAAAGAATAGAAAGCGTACCTTGGTGTGGTGGAATTCAAAACAAAAGATTAGAAATACATAAAAACACTTTTAATCTTCACTCCAATTTCACTTGATGCCCAAGAAATGTGGTCTCTCAATCAGTTTCCAAAGGGAGAATAAGAGAGTGTCCAACCCTCACATACACCATTTCATTTATCTAATATGATCTTAATGAAAAAACACACAATCAAATTCTGTATGTTTCTCTCTTTATATTTATATCTGATTATCTAATTGGGCTAGCCTTTTGGGCCATTCCAATTGAGCTCTAGTATGTGGCTTGGAGTGGGACCAAAAGGGAACAAATAAGACTCTAGCTACAATGGGCCTTGGGCTTTTTTGTCAACTCTTGACAAGTCCAAAGTTACCATTAATTATATTCAGTACCACTATATGAATATAATTGCACTCTAGGCCTTATTAATAAATTATATCCCAAGACTTTATTATAAATGCAACCCCTTCATTAAAATATTCGTAGTAATACAAAGTCATGAATGTAGATTGCCACTTTGAAGATTACTACATCTTAATCCTTGAATACCCGGTTTAATCCTTTATGTTATTCATCATATATTTATGAAATCCAATTTCATAAATATATACTTTAGTAACTCCTTATTAAAGTGGTTGGGCCTAACACTCTGAATAACCAAACCCATTAAACTTATCTCAAGGGAATATTTTATATCTTCGTTAAGAGATTATGAATTCCATCTTGAGAATATATGTTCCATGAACACTAAATGCGGCTGCCCAACATACTGAGGTTTTGACCATGACTTATAGATCTCACTCCTGATATATCAAAGCAACCTACACCTCATGATCAGGTCCATTATTCTCTCAGGATTTAGAGTTGATGTAAATAGAAGTCATGAGATTTATTATTCATTTGACAGTCGTTAGGAGAATAATAAATCTCACTGCGGTCCAGTTTCATGATCAGGACATGAGATATGTTATTTATTTGACAGTCGTTAGGAGAGTAATAGAAGTCATGAGATTTATTATTCATATGTCTTAACTTTTAAAACATATCAACATATCAACTAGAAGTCTCCACTTTCATGATCAAGACAAATCATCTTAGTTGATATGTTATAGTCTTCACAGATGAAATGCCCAATTTCATCACCGACTACGAACTAAAATTCTGAGTTTGCAAAGAACTTGTGATTTATATCTTCTGTAACTTTTCACATAAATCACATACTATGCATCTCATGGACTAAGATAATGTCCCATTAGTTCAATTATAGATAGTCTCATATAATTAAACTATTTAATTATTTATGACATGCCAATAAATTGGATTTTAGGGCACAAACCCTAACAAAGGCTCCTTTCACCCCCTCCATGCCTTTTCCGTTGAAGATTTCCCTCCCAAAGGAGCTATTCACACTAGACCCTTGCAAATCACCATTGAATGCATGGGTGCCAAGGTTCTGGTGGTACTTATTGACAATGGGTCCGCCTTGAATGTTTGTCCTTTTAGGACCGCCCTCACTATTGGCCTAGATATGGAGACTATCATCCCTTCTCCCTTGACTATAAGGGCATATGACAACACTTCAAGGAAGGTCATGGGTACTTTCAAAGCTCCTTGCAAGATTAGGCCAACGGAAACTATTATGGAGTTTCATGTCATGAACATCACCCCAAATTACAACCTTCTCTTTAAAGCTTGGCTTCACCCCAATGGGGCAATCCCCTTCTCACTACACCGAAAGATGAAGATCCCATGGAAATGAGGGATTGCCATAGTGCTTGGAGATAGTGAAATTCTAGCCTCAGTTTATGGACTCGAGGAAGCAGGGAGTGAGCTTCAAATGAGTGGCTTTGGGTTCGTAAATATGGCTGACTATGGGTTGAAGGATGAAAGGTATGCTACCGACTTATTCCCCTGTTGTAGCCATGAGGTGATTGTAATGATGATGAACATGGGATACATGCCTTGAATGGGCCTTGGGAAAGGAGGAAAAGGTGTAGTCAAGTTCCCTAATGTCAAGACTCAAGTGACTAGGGAAGGTCTAGGATTCTTTGAAGGTTGCGACAGAATCAAGAAAAACCATGGCACTCTCAATGGGAACTTTGTGAAAGAAGAAGGAAACTTTCCTTATTGTGGCTTCCCCGAACCTTGGGTAGGTAAGGATGGAAAGGTTTATCCGGGTTGGGAAATGTTCTTTAATGAAAAGCTCACCTTTAAGGAGAGGCCTACCGTGGTGATCAAAGAGATACAAGAAGAGGTTGATTGGGTGAACAACATGGATGCTGAAGCAATGAAGACCATGATGAAGAAGAGTGGTGACGTGTTCACCATCACCAATGAAGAGCTAAGTGATCCTTCCAAATTCATCATGCCTATTGTAGGGCCCATTAATAATTGGACTTGGGTTGGTGTGGGCACAAGGAGGGAGTCGCCACTTAGTTTTTGCAATAGTCTAGGAACCATATATATAGCATCCTCTTGAGGAAGGACCTTTTAATCTTACTACCAGAGATATGGGTTTGGAGTTTAGGTACGCTATTGGGAAGGTGTTAGGCACCAAAGATCACCCAACCCTAAAGTTGGCTTCCCATCATTATGTCTTACACCTTAACCTTATTAAAAACAATTTCAATACTTGTATTCTAAACTCACACACACACTAGCATGCATCTAACATACAACATGGCATCATCATCCCAAAACAAAATATCATATCAATCTATAAAACAAAAGAGAGCCAAACCCAAATGCATATAAGAAAACCCGGCATGTGAAACCCTATCATACAAACATATGCATATCTAACATCAAAATAAGACCATAACACAAATGCATAAACATTTCCAATGCATGACTTACCTTTTACTTACCTTGCAGCAACTCAGCACCTATGGCATTAATGCATGGACATGTGAATGAATGGCATGACATTAAAACTAAGAAACCCTAATCTAAACATGTGATAGCAAACATGCATGTGAATTAAGCAAACAGAAACTTATGGAGCCTAAAACATATGAAAAGAAGCTAAACAAAACAAACATGTGAAGGCAGGAACAAAACAGACATATAAAAATTAGGGTTTCTAAGCAGCGGCTCACGCACATAAGAACCGGCCTGCGTACGCATAATCAAGCCTGCGTGCGGAGGCAAGATTATGCGTACAGAAGTCCTTGCACACAAGATTGATTATGCGTATGCAAGTCCTTGCTCAGAAAACCTAAAAACAAAGAAACAGAGCAGAACTTTAAAATGAAAATCTAACAACCTAACATGCATAAAACATGAAAAGAACTATAAAACTAACCTAAACAGACATACATAAACATAAGCAACGCAAAGAACAAGATTAAAACAGAAAAGAAAGACTAAAAAGAAAAAGAAAAGTTAAAGCTCGATACCTCAAAAAGGAGTTCCCTAGCTTTGATTTTGATTGTTCTCCTCAGTCAAATCTATCATAAGTCATTAAACAAGTAATTAGCAACGTTAAACTAAAAGGATTAGGGCCAGAAAAGGTCCCAATCAAATAAAATGGACTTGAGGGTGTTTTGTGAAAAACTCCCTTTTGATTCACTATTTTCTAGTGAATCTTAGGTTTTTCCCATGGGATTTCTGTGTGTTTTGAAAATGTACCATGTAAGGCTTTATATGGTGGAAAAAGTGGGGTTTGGAATGGCTCCCAAACGATGTGGGATTCATTCCAAACCTCAGCCATTATTGTAGAAAACTTGTTTTTTTCATGCTTCTGAAACCCTAGCTGCATACTCAGGAATATGCCTGCGTACGCATGCTTTGGCCCACGTACATAGGCTGCTGCCCACGTATGTGGGCCGAGGGCCTCTTTGGTCATTTTATTTTCAAAAATGATTTTTTGCTCATTTAAAAGTTATATTTTCCATTTTAACACTCCTCAAGTCAATTTGATATCTGATTGGGCTCTAAACTAGCCTTGGGCGTTAGAGTTTAAGCATCATTGGGGAACGGGGGCCCGAGTTGTAAGGGGTACAAAATGCGGTGTCTATAGTTGGGTTTTCTAAAAAATGGGGAAAAAGGTTTGCAATGCAAGTTCCAATGTACTTTTCAATATTTTCAATAAGATGAATTCTGATTTGGCTTACTTTGATGTGTCCCATAACAGCAAAATTCTGCACTTAAATGATTTAAATGATTTTGAAAATGAAATTAATAAACAATTGGAAAAGAAAATTGAACCTATGGAACCAACTCTTGAAACTATTAATTTGGGCAATGATGAAAATCCACGCTTAATTAAAATTGGCTCAACTTTAGATGAAAAAGAAAGAAAATATCTTCAAGAACTCCTTACAGAATTTCAAGAGGTGTTTGCATGGTCCTATGAAGATATGCCTAGAATTGACCCCAAGATAGCTCAACATCACATTGATACTCATGATCACATGGTACCCGTCAAACAAAAACTGAGAAGAATGAGGACCGAATGGCTCTTAAAAATCAAGGAGGAAGTCACTACGCAATTAAAGATAGGGTTCATCAAGCCTGTACACCAAGCCGAATGGATAGCCAATGTCGTGTCCGTACCTAAGAAGGATGGGAAGGTGAGAATGTGTGTGGATTTTAGGGACTTGAACAAAGCATGCCCTAAGGATGATTTTCCTTTCCCTCACATTGATGTCTTGGTGGATAACACAGCGGGAAGTGCCTTGATGTCTTTCATGGATGGTTTCTCGGGGTACAACCAAATCAAGATGGCTCCCAAAGATATGACCAAAACCAATTTCATTGCCGAATGAGGAATCTATTGTTACACGGTGATGTCATTTGGCCTCAAGAATACTAGGGCAACCTACCAAAGGATGGCTACAGCCTTGTTACATGATATGATGCATAATGAGGTAGAGGTGTATGTCGATGATATGATAGTGAATCCAAGGTTACAGAAGGCCACATTGTTAACTTGAGGAAGTTCTTCGAGAGGATTAAAGAATACAGACTAATATTGAACCCACAGAAGTGTACCTTCGGAGTAACCGCCGGAAAATTGCTAGGCTTCCTAGTGAGTGATAGAGGGATAGAAGTTGACCCATCCAAGATCAAAGCCATATTGGAGATGCCTCTACCCAAAAGTAAGAAAGAGATAAGGGGTTTCTTGGGTTGATTACAATACTTTAGTCGATTCATTGCCAAGCTCACTTCCACTTGTGAGCCCATCTTCAAACTCATAAGGAAGAATGAACCACATACATGGAACGATGAGTATCAAAAAGCCTTTGAACTTATCAAGGAACATTTCCTCTACCCACCTATCCTAGTGCCTCCACAACATGGAAAACCCTTACTCCTATACCTTTCTATCATAGGGGATGCGGTTGGAAGTCTGCTTGCACAAAAAGACGATGACAAGAATGAGAGTGCCACATACTACTTGAGCAAGAGGTTCCATGATTATGAGACTAGGTACACTTCTATAAAAAAGTCATGCTTCGCACTTGTTTGGGCGGTACAGAAATTGAGACATATCATCTTACCTTCCCAAATATGGGTGGTAGCAAGAATGGACCTATTGAAGTATCTCTCTGAGAAGCTTGCTTTAAGTGGCAGATTTTCAAGATGGTTGATCTTGTAGGCAAAATTCAATTTGAAGTATGTGGCTAGAAAGACTATCAAAGGGAGCGTTGTGTCAGATTTTTGTGCCGAGAATCCTATAAAAGGGGAAGATGGTAAAGAAGACTTTCCAGATGAGGACATTTTGGATGTGGAGTTAGGGACATGGAAGATGTACTTTGACGGAGCCGTAAACCAGTATGGGAGTGGGATAGGAATACTCTTGATCACTCTAGAGGGATTTCACATACCTTTGGCAATCAAGTTGAACTTTGAAGCAACTAATAACATGGCTGAATATGAGGCTTGTATTACCGGAATGGAAGCTCTTCGAGAGTTGAAGGTAAAGGAGGTTGAAGGATTTGGAGATTCAACTTTGGTTATAGCCTGTTAGGACATATGTGATTCAAGGTTAGGAACATATGTCAATATTTTATATAATTGGCTAATCCTTTGACAAAATGCATTTTACTTGTAATTGGGTAGATCTAGGATGTATTTAATACTTCAAGGAACAAGGTTTCAAGTTCAAGTGTTAAAGCCATGCAAGTCTGTCCAAGAATCAATTGAGAAAGTACTGGATTTTAAATCTCGATAGCTATCATCTATCGAGGTTTAAAAACTGCTTCAGCCCGTGGCTCGACAGCTAGCTTGATAGATGGCTATCTATCGAGATTTATGAAAAACAGATTTGCAGTTTTATTTTGACTCCAATCCGTGAGCATGTGTTTAGGCTTTCTTTTCTCGCAACCCTAAACATATATAAGGATTATTTTGAGGGCCGTCAAAGGTTACACAGTTGTACAACTGTGAAGCAAAGTCTTGTTCATGCAAATTGTGACCGGAGACAGAATTTGCCCTAATTTATCTTTCTCTTGAAGAAGCTGCTGTGTTTGTATACCGTAGGGTTTTGTGACCAATGAGCTTCTTGATTTTCATTGTCTGGATGAACTGAAGAACTTTGTAGCCAACATCTTTCTCAAGTTGGTGATTAAGTCACGTACTGGGATCCGCGCATCTATTGGTTTGTCATGTACTAGGAGTCGTGCATTGAAAAGGAGAGATTGTCACTACAGAACAAGTTTAATTGGGTATTGGGGTAAGGGTTCAACTGTACGTTGGTATAAGGTACTGGGATTCTTTTACTTATAACCGCTTGTTTTGATAAAGTGGATTCTCAGGAGTAGTGACCTTAAAATCACCCGGTGGGGTTTTTGCCGTGTAGGTTTTCCCCATTCGTAAACAAATCACCGTGTCAATTTAATTTCCACTGCATTTAGTTTAATTGGTGATTTGTTTGTGCTACCACGCATTTTGCATGTTAATTTAATTAATTAATAAACTTGGCTAATTAATCAATTAATTCATCACAAGGGGTCAATACTTTCTTGGCCTATCATAGCCCAAGCACAAAAGTTGTGGAAGGTGAAGGAGGAACACTTGAAACCTTATCGACAATACTTGGAGGACTTGACCAAGACCTTTGACAAGATTGAATACACAATCATCCCTAGAGCTCAAAATCAATTTGCGGATGCCTTAGCTACCTTAGCCTCCATTGTTGAATCCTTAGAGATTGAGCAAAGTTATGAGGAAGTGCACAAAGGGAAGACCGAAGCTTCAATAATGACCATAGAGGAAGAGGAAGTTCCGTGGTACTATGACATTGTGAAGTTCTTGGAACTAGGGGCATATTTGGACGGTGTCGACAAGAGAGAACGTCGTTCCATTAGGATGATGGTAACACAATACATCTTATGTCGAGGACAACTCTATAGAAGGTCCTATGATGGTATACATCTTCGTTGCATGAAGAAGGAAGAATCCGGGAGGGTAATGGAAGAAGTTCATCAAGGGATTTGTGGTCCTCATATGAATGGGAGAATGTTAGCCAAGAAAATCCTAAGGATAGGATACTATTGGAATACGATGGAGACTGACTGCGTGGACTATGTGAAGAGTTGCCATGATTGTCAAACACACACCAACTTGAACCATGTACCACCTAGTGAGTTGTATACCATGACTTCTCCGTGGCCATTCTCGGTTTGGGGAATAGATGTGATTGGAAGGATAACTCTTAAGGCTTCAAATGGGCATGAATACATTCTGGTGGCAATTGACTATTTCACCAAGTGAGTAGAGGCAGCTTCCTACTCCGTATTGAAGGCTAAGCACGTGGCTCAGTTCTTAGAAAACAACATCATATGCTGGTTTGGGGTGCCCCAAGAGATCATTTTTGATAACGGTTCCCACTTTGAAATGGAGAATCGGAGGATCATGGAGTTGTACAACATTGAGCATCACAAGTCTTCACCGTATCGACCACAAGCTAATGGGGCCGTAGAAGCAGCTAATAAGAATGTGAAGAACATCCTAGCCAAGATGGTAGTGACATACAAAGATTGGGCCAAGAAGCTTCTATTTGCCTTATGGGGTTATAGAACTTCTATTCGTGCATCAACTAGGGCAACACCTTACTCTTTGGTTTATGGTAATGAGGCGATGTTTCCTATTGAGGTAGATATTCAATCTTTGAGGGTATTGGTGGAAACCAAGGTCCTAGAAGAGGATTGGGCTAAGGCAAGACATGAACAATTGGCCTTAATAGATGAGAAGAGGGCTAGGGCACATTATCATGCACAAGGGTACCAAAAAAGGGTTGCTAGAGCATTCAACAAGAAAGTGAAACCGAGAAACCTTAAAGAAGGGGACTTGGTCCTAAAGGTGCTTAAAGATGAGACTTTTGACTCAAGAGGAAAGATGAAGCCAAGGTGGTTTGGGCCTTTTATCATTAAGAAAATCATGTCTAGGGGTGCTACAAGGATCACATATTTGGATGGGGAAGAGATGCTTCACCCAATTAATATGGATAGACTCCAGAAATACAACATTTAAAGAAAAAGAAAAAGAAAAAAAAAAGATTGCTAGGTTGAAAACTCGAAAGGGCGGCCTAGGCAAAAGTTAAGGCAAGAGAATCTCGCTAGTTTGAAAACTCGAAAGGGCAGTCTGGGCAAAAGTTAGGGGAAAGACCATAGGCATGACGAAAATTCTCGAAGGGACGTCATGGGCAAAAGTTACTTAGCAAAGGAAAAAGAAAAGAAAAAGAAAAAGAATAAATGAGATGACAATAAGCAAAGATAATAAAAAAGTGATTCTCTTATTGCTCAAATTAAAAGATGATAAGATTGTTTTCATAAGGGATTTGGAACATTCCAATTATTTATTAAATTCAAAAACAAAAACATGAGAATCATAAAACTACAGAAAATAAAATGTGGGGCATATTAAGGTGGTCACTCAGCCCTTCTTGCTTTCTTGCTAGTCTTCATGTAAGCTTTCTCATCCCTTAGAATCCACTTCATGTCATCCTCTAACCATTGCTTGTACCTCACAGTGGAATAAATGTATCGAGGAGGAGCAATGCCTTTCGTCACCCTATGGCGTGGCCAAGCCTCACTAACCCTACCAAGGATCCTATTGGTAAACACCTCGGTATGGAAGGCACCTTCATCATTTGGAGCTCCTTAACGTTCTCCAAATTGCCTTGAGATACGACAAGTGGAGTAGTATGAGCAGTAATGAAGTCCAACTAAAGGCACATAATAGTCCTTGTAGCAACTGTTGACCATGCTTGAGATGTGCCACCACTCCATGACCCATTGAATGTCGGTCTCCTTGATGTGACCCATAAGGTCCATGTATGCCTCGAAGCTCATGTCATTTTGATGAAGCCGGTGGTCCTTAAGATGCCTAGGGAGGTAGGTGTTGAGGGGTATGGTGGGAGGTTGAAGCAATTGAAGCCTCTCTTGTAGCCATATCTGGGGAAAAAAAGGGAGAACCTAGGCAAAAGTTAGGGATTGTACTTGAAGAAGAAGAGGACTTCCCACAAAGAGGCTTGCTTCCTTCCTATGAAAGGCATCCAAACCATTAAGGGTTTTTTCCAAGATCAAGCCCACTAGGTTACCTTTCTTTAGCTCTTAAGCCACCATGCACATCTAGAGGTCCACACAATATGACTTTTGAACCAAGAAATACCTTGCAAGAGCACATAAGCAAAAGGCACGAAGAAAGTATGAACGTGGCCTTTCACCCATGGGAAGGGCCAAACTGGAAAAGTACTCAAAAACCAACCTAATGTTGAGTTTGTCGAAGACACACCATCTATTTGCTGTAGTAGAAGGGACGCCTAACACAAGGAGGGGAGATCCCCACCCATGGTAGGGAAGATGAGATCATCAATCTCCGGTTCACCTATGATGGCACCAAATTCTTTGATAGTGGGGCATAGTTCTATTTCATTGAAGCGGAAAACATGCCAAGAAGGAACCCAATAATTGGTGGCAGCATGAAGAAAAGGCTCATCCATCCTAATTTTATGGTATGGAAAGACATAAGAAAGACCATAGGGGGCGATGGAATCCTTAAAATCAGGACCAAGCCTTCTAATCCAAGCTGAGACATTGAGTGGAGAGTTTTTTGCCATTGGGGGACCTCAAAAAAGGGCTCCCTGAGTTGAAAAAATGTTGGTGAGCGTTTTGGGACCCAAATGGCTACTTTTATACTTATTTAGGGCGGTTAGGGTTTCCTCTGATTTGTGGCCCACGTACGCAAGGTCAACCCTACATATGCAAAGTCAAAGCTGCGTACGCAGGCCCATCCCCATGTACGCACGACGCTTGGCAGAATCCCATTCTCCCCTATTTTAAGCATGGTTTTTCACTCCAAGGCATTCCTAGGGTTCCTACGACCTAAAGGGTCATTCAGAGCGTATTCCAAGCACAAGATTTTAGGCATCAAAGAAGCAATGTTGTATAGAAACATACAATTAACCATATATCTTGTAAATTAAGTGCTAGTCCCAATTAAAAGCATAAGTGTAAAAAGATGTTCTTAAGTACAACCTTTTGTCTCAAACTAAATTCAAATGTTTGCTAAAGGAAAAAAAAAAAAAAACAAAAAAAAAAAAAAAAAAAAAAAAAAAAAACAAAACAAAAGCAACAAAAAAGAGAAAGCTATGTGTTGTATGCCTATATGCCTTGACTACAAGTAATCAATGATGCTGCCTCTTCCTTGGCTGATAGTTAGGAGTCACCTCCGAATCCTCCTCATCACCTCCATCATCATCATCATCACCACCACTACCTAGGTAGGCCACCCCTCCAAGACCGTACAAGTTCCTCGAATAGTTGGTCATCTCCATCTTTATATTCCTAGCCAACCATACAAACTCCTCATGCTCTTAGATGGTGGAATGCAATTCAAAGAAAGAAGGGTTAGTGACCAAACCAAAAAGAGAGAAATGGAAAAAAGAGAAAGAACAAAGGGAAAGAAGAACTCACCGCCCGGGTGTTGGGAGGAAAATGATAGCCCATGACATTAGGATTACAGGGCACTGCACGCTCCCGAGCAAAGCCATCAGGGCCATAAGCATAGACCATCCAAGGAAGATGTGGAGGGCCAATGAGCTCACCGGCAGTAGGCTTCTCCTATTACAATTTTCCACCATTAGAAGTCATGACAAACGAGGTAAAGGAAAAAGAAGAAGAGGTTGAGCATATACCTAAGCAGTAAAGGAGGGCATAAAGCGGGTGATGTTGAACTCCTCATAGTCCAATCCCTCAAGAAGTCGCTTGGCATCGGAAACACCACTCCTCCATGAATTGTACTCGACATCAGTCATGGAGTGTGTGGCAAGCATGAACTCAGGAGGATCCATCGGAATTTATGGGTCATCCCTACCTACCAATTGACACCACACCCTCTTTGCCAAGTAGAATGCCCTCAAGCCTGCTTTTTTAAAAGGCTGGGTAATCTCCGAAGCAAAAATGGCAGCGACTTCCAAGTCTGGAGAAGCAGGAAGGTGCTGGTCGACCCAAGGAGTCCAGTTGACCTACAATTATACAAGGTTAGAAGAAGAGTATCTTAGAGGAAATGCATGAAGAAGCATGAAAAACTAGAACTTTTAAACTCACCTCATCCGAAGTTAACATAGTAAGGTGGGTCCTCACTCGAGGGAACTCCTTCAGACTTAGATCAATGCTCGGGGTTATGAGACCATACCTAACAACCCATCGCTGCAAAAAGAAGCACAAGCCACAGGTTAGATGTAAGATGACAGTTTGCAAGATGATACAGTTTGCAAGACGACAAGCTACAAATGGAAATACAAGAAATGGAAAGAGAACTAACCTCAAGAAGCTTCCAAGGCCCCACAAGCTGCCGCAAGGTGCCCTGGCTGAGAGTGTCGAAGGTGGAGTAAAGATAGGTGAGACATGCCTGCCCCTAGTTGGCCCTCCGTGCATCTCCAAAGTCTTGAAAGAGGGTCAACCACCTCAAGGACTCCGTTTGTCCACTATTGGCGAAGAGGTAAGCTCCCAACAAGTGTAGAAGGGAAGCCCTAGCCATACGAACACGTTCCTCCATAGTACTTTATGGGAGAAGCATGTAATCTGACACCAAGTCGAAGTAGCGGATGGTCTTAGTGAAGTACTTCCTCCCTAACATGTCGAGACCCAGTTGGATGCCCAACACACCATCGAAGTTGATGATGGCCCCTCCGAAGCTAAGGTTGGTCATGCGGTAGAAGTTGTAGGGGGTCACCATCATCTCCCGCTCGACAATATGAAAGGTGTGAGTAGTATCCCACCACCTCTCAGTAAGGCATTACACCAAGGTAGCACTTGCGGACCTTTTCGGAAGAAGGCCAATGATAGGCTCGAAGCCTGCTTTCTGGATATAGGCCCTGGTTTCGAGGGCGAGAAGGTTGTACCACTCCACCACCTTATTGGTGCTCCCTCTAACAATATAAGGGGATGAGGACTACAAAAGAAGAAGATAACATTAAATTCTTGATTCAAGCAAAAATGACGAGAAATGATGTTTTTGATGCAAGATTAAAGATAAAAAGAAGGATGTAGTTATGTTTAGATGAAAAAATGAAAAAAAAAAAAAAAAAAAAGGTGTTAGGATTGCATATAGAAGCGAAACAATTGAAATAGAAGTGAAAAGGGGTAGAGTAAGGCCTCTGCCAGGCATCTTATGTACGCGGGTCAAAGCCCACGTACGCAGACAGGACCTTGCGTACATAGGCCCATTCCCACGTACGCAAAGCCTCAAGAATAGACTTGCATACGCATGAACAGAGCTGCGTATGCATGAATCCAAGCTATGTAGGTAGGCTCGAGCCCACGCACGCAGAAGCACAGACAAAAATAGTCTTTCAACATTTTCCAGCATATGTCACCCAAAATTATTCCTAAACATGTTCTTACCCCTCCTAATATGTCAGGTTTTCATCTAAACTCATCCTATGACATAACCTAAGCATTTACATGACCAAAAACACATCAAAATGGAAGATTAAAGAGAAACTTAAAAAATGAGAAAGTTTGAAAAACTTACAGATTCAGCCATGGAAATGTGATTCTCTAGCTGGTATGTCAATGATGGAGGCCCCATCAATCTCACTGCTCCACTCCAGTGGGTAAGGTGAAATGCATTAGAGGAAATCATGTAAGAGGACTTCTTGGCTTTGGATGCCATTGGAGAAGATGAAGAGGGTTTAGAGAGAAAATGAGAGAATGGGGGAGTTGAAAGAATGAGAGAATCAAAAGGTGTGAGGAAAAGAGAAGAGAGGGAGGTTTTTGTAGAGAGAAAAAAGAGAGTTATGAAGAATATGAAGAGATGAGGGGAGATGAAGAGAATGAAGAAGAAAAATGAAATGGTTGGTAAACGTTGTAGAAAATTGAAAAAGCGAGAACATACCTGATGGTTAAACTACGTGTAGTTTAGGCCTCACCACTAAACTACGTGTAGTTTTAGTTTAGTCATGAACAATTAAAAAAAAAAAAAATTTCTTTCACAAAAAGAAACAAACATCTCAAGATTGTTCCAATTAGGCACAAAATCATCAAGGACTCCCCAGTGAGCAATAAAGGAAGCAGAAGACTTTCCCCCCCAATGAAGCATGTATATCCCAAAACCACTTCCGGCAGATCACATAAAATCAAGAACACTATCCCCAGTAAAGAAGTAGAAGATTCTTCCCCAATGGATCAAACATACCTAGAACATCATCCCTATGAAGGAGGCAGAAGATTCTTCCCTGATGGACCCAAGCATAGTTGAACAATCCTCAGTAAGGAAGCAAAGATTCTTCCCCAATGGATCAAGCATATCTAGAACATCATCCCCTTGGAAGAGGCAGAAGATTCTTCCCCAATGGACCCAAGTACAGTTAAACAATCCCTAGTGAGGAAGTAGAAGATTCTTCCCCAGTGGATCACGCATCTACAAAGTTACACTACTCCTCAGTGAGTCCATTTCTACTACTCCTCAGCGAGTTTCTCATCCCTAAGTAAAAGGCAGAAGATTCCTCCCCATACATACCTACTCCTCAGCATGTTTCTCATCCCCAAGCAAAGGCAGAAGATTCCTCCCCATACACACCTACTCCTCAGCGAGTTTTCACCACCCCCAGTGGGTCCAACAATCAAGACTACTTGTGCACATATCCTCTGGGAATTGAACATGTAGGCACAGTAGAAGAAGGTAGAGATAGAGATAGAGAAAGAGACCAAGGTCAACCCAAGGCAAGAGCTCACCAAAAAAGGTAGAGAAAGAAGCAAAGAAGGCAAGAGGAGCGAGTCACCTGGAGAAGTTTGGGGCAAGAGCCCCGGATGGACACCACAGAGATTGTATCCTTTTATTGTTTGTTGGGTTAGCTCGTAAGAGCACCCTTGTTTGTTTTCTTTTTAGGATAGTGAGTCACTCACCATTTGCTTGCAAGTGGCAAAACAAGTCCTGGGACAGTGAACCTATCATTGCTCATTTCACGAGCAACAAAGGTGGGACTTCGGACATACGAATCCCACGCAACTCTCTAGAGTTGCACCCCGCCCCATGTATGCGTGATGTGTGTCATGTGCGTGGGTTGGGCTTAAACCGTACGTTGAAACAGAATTTTTTGTCTCCTATTCTTTTGTTTCTTTTAGCAAAGCTCACGAATCAAAATAAGGGCATCTATAAACACTGCATTTTGTACCCCTTACGACTCAGGCCCCTGTTCCCCAATGATGCTCAAACTCTAAGGCCCAATGCTGGTTTAGAGTCCAATCAGATATCAAATTTACTTAAGGAATGTTAAAATGGAAAATATAACCTTTTAAATGAGCAAAAAATCAATTTTTGGAAATAAAAGATCAATGTGGCCCTTGGCCCACGTACGTGGGCAACAGCCTCGAGAGGACGCTATATATATGGTTCCTAGATCATTACAAAAACTATGTGACGACTCCCCCCTTGTGCCCACAGACATATCCCAATTTTCCAACGCTACAATATGAGATAATGAATCCTGATAGGTCTTATAGCTTTGTGAATTTAGACTAGCCTAAATATACTCCAAATGTTCCTTGGAATGGCCCGGTATATTTCCAAACCCTTTTGATCTTTTATTTCATGCTCTTTGTCCTCTTGAGTGCTTCTAAATTTGGGCCTTATATACTAGATTGGTGTCGACCTTGTGGAGGAGAGTATGAGGATGATTGGAGGCTTGCAGCACTTACACGCACCCAATCTTCTTAATATGTGCTCAATGAAGTGAACTAGGTAAGAGATTATCCTCCCTTATGGACTTTTGCTTAAGATTCATAGCAATGGACCTAACACTTGTCTTTGATGATTTTTCAGAATAATCAAATGGCCACTGCCAATGCCAATACACGGGCTTTGGAAGAAAGGATTAGGAACCTCGATGATAGGCCAAGAATGTATTGACCCCTTGTGAAGAATTAATTGATTAATTAGCCAAGTTTATTAATTAATTAAATTAACATGCAAAATGTGTGGTAGCACAAACAAATCACCAATAAACTAAAGTGCAGCAGAAAATAAATTTGACACGGATGATTTGTTTTCGAATGGGGAAAACCAACATGGCAAAAACCCCACCGGGTGATTTTAAGTAGGGGTGTCAATGTTTGACCCAACCCGTGAACACGACACAAACCCAATACAGGTTTGTCCGAGTTAGGGTTGGGCCTTAATGGGTTTGGGTCATAAATGGGTCGACCCGAAAGCGACACGATAAGAAACGTGTCATAAGCGGGTTAACTTGCGTAACCTGCAATAGACACGTTTGACACGCCAATTTATTTGTGTCAACCCAAAATGACCCACTTAACACAGCCCGTTTAACTCGTATAACAAATAAATATTTATTTTATTATAGATTTGTCAAATACCTTTTATATCCAACATATATTTTAAATTAAAAAAAAAAAAAAAAGTGAGTAATTACAAAAACTTACAAGGGATATAATTGGAAATTGAAATTTTACAAACCCTAGATCTCTAAACCCTACAAACCCTAAATTATTTCTAGATGGAAGTTATATTTAATATTATGCAAGTTAAAATGGGTTGTGTTACATTCATATCAACCCAACACGACTCGTTTATTAAGCGTGTCAAATGGGTTAGATCAGGTCAACCCGCCTTATTAATAGGTCGGGTTAGGGTTGAAGAATCATGACACAATTATTAAATGGGTCGGGTTAGGGTTGAGCCATTTAGTCGAATACACCTACCTCGACACGACACGAACCCGACACGCTAACTCGAATTGACACCCCTAATTTTAAGGTCACCACTCCCGAGAATCCACTATTATCACAACAAGCGGTTACAAGTAAAAGAATCCTAGTACATTATACCAACCTGCAGTTGAACCCTTACCCCAATACCTAATTGGACTTGTTCTGTAGTGACAATCTCTCCTTTTCAATGCACGACTCCCAGTACGTGACTAAACAATTGTGCGGATCCCAGTACACGACTTAATCACCAACTTGAGAAAGATGTTGGCTGCAAAGTTCTTCAGTTCATTACACGATGAAGATCAAGCAGCTCCTTGGTCACAAACCCTACGGTGTACAAACACAGTAGCTTCTTCAAGAGAGAGATGAACCAGGGCAAATTCTGTCTCCTGTCACAATTTGCATGAACAAAACTTTACTCCACACTTTGTGTAACTTGTGTCACCTTTGATAGCCCTTAAAAATAATCCTTATATATGTTTAGGGTTGTGAGAAAAGAAAGCTCAAACATACATTCACGGATTGGATGAAAATCAGCCTAAAAAACTGAACTGCATAAATCTCGACAGATACCCTATCTGTCGAGAAGTTGTCGAGCCACGGGCTGAAACAACTCTCTTAACCTCGATAGATACTAGCTATTGAGCTAGCTATCGAGCTTTAATGAATAGCACTTCCTCACTTGATTCTTGGACAGACTTGCATGGCTTTAACACTTGAACTTGAAACCTTGTTTCTTGAAGCATTAAACACATCCTAGATCTACCCAATTACAAGTAAAATGCGTTTTGTCAAAGGATTAGCCAATTACATAAAAATATTGACATATGTTCCTAATATTGAATCACATATGTTCTAACAATCTCCCCCTTTGGCAATCTGTGACAAAACCACAACAAACAAATAAGATATGAGAGAAGTCATAAATCACTCAACTTATATTCACTTGTTGAATACAATAAAATCTATCCTAACACAAACTCTTGAAAAACTTTGCAAGAAGAAAGTTTATGACAAGTAGACTTTGACAACTTGTATTTCTGAAATACTTTAAACAAAACTCATCAAGGCATCTTAGTGTGAAACAGAAATAAAAGATTGCATACAAGATAAAAGAAGCATGTGCATAAAGAGAGAAAAGAAACAACACATGTAAAGATAGGTGAAAGAACTTTAATAACAACCTCAAATGTATATATATCAACAAGTACAAGGTTTGCTATCACAATATGATCACAAGATCTAAGGTACATGAACAATGTATCTAAAATAAAAAGAAAAGAAAAAGATACATAAAGTCCTTACTACATCCCTCAAAAAAATGAACACTCCCCTTAACAAAAATATCCTATACTAACCCTTCCCCTATGAGTAAGACTACTCTTATATCTAAAACTACTCCCCCTTTTTGTCACGAGTGACAAAGGGTAAGTGTATCAAGTAGACATTTCATCAGCACTGGAAGAGCTAGCATCATCAGCATCAGAAGCATCAACATCACCATTATCGTCCTCATCCTTAGAACCCTCTAGAGTAGGAGGAGAAGCAGTAGTGTAACCACCCATGGCAGCCTGGCGTCGTGCGATACGACCAACATGGGTTTTCACCTGACACAACTCATCACTGAGAGTGTCGAGGCAAGCATCCATGCGCACAAGCAGTTCCATGATGTCCTCGAGAGTCACACTGCCCGTAGAAGAAGGAGCGGAAGTGGATGGAGCTGAAGAAGTGGGAGGAGCTGCTGACCCGAACCGCATCGAACGTAGCTGCGTCTCGCTCCGTTTAACGGTAGCGGCGTCTATGGCATACATGACATGGAAGTGGTCAGAAACGGGAAAGGGAACAAAAAAATGGCGTAAAATCCTCGTCATAGCCAAAGGGAAGATGAGCTTATCACGGGTTGCCAAATCCCTATGTACATCTATGATGGAAAGAATAAAATGAGAGGGAAAATCTATAGTGAGATGCTCTAAAAGGGAAAGCAAAAATCGAGCACAGGGCTCGGTAATGGAGTTATAATGAGATAAAGGATGCAAAACAAAAGTCATAACCATGTTAAGAAACCTAGGGCCTTTAGCAAAGGCCGAACAAGAAGTGAACTAACGATCACCCCAATCAGAAGGACACTCACAAAAAGAGGAAGTAAGCTCGTCTTTAGACACTGTCTTAAGACGATCACAACCAGGGTAGTCAGGATGCTCAACCCTGGGGACACAGAGCACATCAGATACAATATCCGAAGTGACCACTATGCGCGTACCTCGAACGCGAGTGAAAAAGAGAGGTACTGAATAATCAAATCCATGTATGTTGGAGTAGAACTCCTGAATAAGCATGGATGGACAAGTGACCGGGACGTCACACAGTGACCCCCAATCCCTACTGTAGATGACAGTGGGGAGGTCAATGTCGGAGAAGTTCGACAAAATGACTTGGTGTTCCGAACGAATGCCTCGTCTAGAAAAGTTCTCAAAGAAGTCCGATTTGGCCTTCTCATCACGGAACCGGACGTGAGAAGGTGTAGGATCAAAAGAAGAAGAAGCAGAAGCCCCAAAATGAAGAGGGTTCTGGGATGGAGTAGATTTTCGCTTAGGTGCCATAGAGCAACTAACTGTAAGAAGGAGAGAGAGAGAGAAAGAGACATGCAGAAAAACACCAATACAGTCAATGTATAAGAATATAGAGAATGTAACGTACGTATGCATGAAAATGCATGAGCATGCAATATGCAATAGTAAAAACATCATGGGCTCAGCCCAATCCAATCCTACCAGCACACAATCATTGCAACAAGGTAAAAACACATCTAAATGCATGAAACATTTGTTATAATGCACATGTGATGCAATGCATGATGTTTTAAGAACAAAAATGCAAAACCCATCCCAAAAATTTTGCAAAAACCTCTTTGATTTTGAAAAACCCCAAATTTAAAAAAAATCCCAAAAAGTTAGGTCAAATGCATGAAGTGCATGATAGATGAGGGAAAAGAGATCTTACCAGAAGAAGAAAGGTCAATCTAGGCTGAAAAAACCTTTGGGAAAGGAGTTTGAATTGAGAAAGAGAGGTTTTGGGAAGTGAAGAGTCTGCAGGATTCGAGAGAGATCGAGAGAAATGAGATTAGAATCGCACTGACCCTTTAAATAGAATCTCATAATTCTCGACAAATCGAGAGGTGTCGAGGAGCTGTCGAGGAGCTATCGAGAGGTCAAAAACTTTCTCAATGGATCGAGGAGCTAATGAGCAGCTATCGAGATTGCGATAAAAAGGAAGCTGAAGAGCTCGATAGATAGCCTGCTGTCGAGAGGTGTCGAGCAGCTATCGAGAAAGCTTAAAAATAGTTTTTCAAAGAAGAGAAAAACACAAATATGAATGCAATCATACATGCTACTCAACCAAAGATCCAAACAACATTTTAAGCTCTCAAAATCATCTCTTAACAATAAAATTGATAAGCATTTAGACCCCAAAACACACACACACACACACACTGTAACGTCCCAGTCTGACCAAAAAAAAAAAAAGGATTAAAGATCAAATTTTTGGGTCTCACGTGCCTCCCAACTACCCCACCCATTCCCCACCACTCATTTTCACTCATCTCCTTGTCTCTTTGACCGGCTCCTCACTTCTCTTTTCTTTCTTTTTCTTCCTTTTCATTTTCCATCTAACACTTCTCTTCACTCCCTCAAACTCTCCCGCCGGTACCTCCATACCACCATTTCCACCATCATTTTTCGGCAATGTCACCGGAAAATCCTTAGGAACCCATAAACACCTTCACATCTTTGTTTTGAGGTAAAATTTTCTAATCTTTTGGTGGGTTTTACACTTATGCTTGAGGTTATTTCTATCTAAGCTTTAATAATGTTACCCATGTGATTTATGAGCACTGGAAGTGATATATATGTGTTTATATGTATGGGTTTTGTATTGGTGGAATTATTTGATGAGTGGGTATATGGTTTGTGCTAATGATGACTACCTAAGTTTAATTTATGGTGGAAAATTTAGGGGTTTTAAGTTATAACATGTGATGGTTGGTAAATTTAATTTTTCCATTGCCATTGGGTTTATTTTGAGTTAGTTAAAGTTCTAAATTTCTTGTCTTGGAGGATATATTGATTTTGCTTTCATAGGTCTTTTAATGATGTAGTGTAAATTTTATGGAAGCTAGTCATAATGTTGGAGATGATATTAAATGGGTTAACTTTATAAATTGGAGTTTATGCCTTGTGAATCTATTTGTTGAGAAACTTTGGAAGAGGAATATATTATTATTGATGAGGTTAAATACTAGGCTTGCCTAATTAAGTGATTATTTGGCAATTCCTAAATTGTGGCTAGATGCAATTTCAAGCTCTATGCTTATTGTGATAGGTTTACTTGATATTGTTTAGGTTCTAGCTAATCTCCTTGGAGCTTGGAGAATTAGGATTTTACAGTTGCGAGGTAAGTAGTTTTTAATGGGATTTTTAGAACATAACCATGTTTTATAAATGTTTTTTTTGGGTCAAAAACATTTTGGAAAATGATATATGGATATATGTTTTCTTAAAAGTATTGTGTTGTGACCCTATTATATATGAAAAATGCATCATATTTGGTATTGCATTTGGGGAAATGCATGAATTGTTGATATGGAAAAATAAGCATCTTTTATTTAATCTTTGATAAGGAAATCTTGGAATTTATGGTATATTAGAAAATTTAAAGATGCTTATCTTATCTTATTATGTGAGAAATTGATAAAAAATCTCTTGACAAGAATGAAGTTGAAAACCTTACAAACTTTGTAGAAGTTAGATTATTTAAGGTTTTCTAAAACTACCTGGATATAAACTATATGTTTCAAAGTAATGTAACCTGTGAGCTTTATGTGGTTTTAACACCATGCCATGTGTGATTTCCTAGTGATCACCCGATTTGGTTTTCGTAGTCTTTGTGACAACGGAATCAAATCCAGGTCAGTGCCCTTTCACTTTGGATGACGTGTTCTTCCCTGCTGTCTATGGGGGGAAGAGGTTCCTTGATTATGTGTGGGTGAGGCTGCTACCCATGGGGCCAAGAGACCACATGCAAGAGAGAAAAACCTTGAGGGTATGGGTGAGGCTACTGTCCATGGGGCCAAGAGTCTGCATACCATAGAGGACAATATCATGCCAGTTGTGAATGGGTGGATCCCCAGACTGGTCTATGTGGTAGTGTGGTATATTTGTGATAATTTATCTTATGTTAGATATTATGGCTTTGGAAATTATATTGTTGATGTTCACAGATTATAATGTATAGTTTCAAGGTATTTACTTTGAGAAACTTTGTGTTTCATTATTTAATCATTCTTGTCATATTATTATTTTGAAGATGAAACTTGCATTTCACCCACCTCCATTAATTATGCTACTTACTGGGCTCTGTCTCATCCCATTATTTTATAAATTTTTCAGAGTAGGCAACAATCTTTTGAGACAGCTTTTTGGTGGCTAACAGTAGTTAGACTAACTACTGATGGAGGCTAAACTTTTGTAATGGAGATATTAGATGATGTACATTTTAGAATAGGTTTGACTCATTCTTTTGAATATGATAGTGGTTGTGACTTTATTTCCACTGATGGGACAAGCTGATAATATGTAATTATTTATTCAGACCTCTATTCTTTTGTAGCCAATGGTCCTTGTAATTATTGCTTAGAGCTCTGACTTACTTTGAGAGTATATTCAATGGAATTATTGTGATAATTTTTTATGTTGATACTTGATATGATTATGTGGATTGAATTGTCAAAAAGGAAAAATTTACAGGTACTTGAGATGTCTTTCTCATGCTTTGGACCCTTTGGGGTTTGGGGCGTGACACACACTAAACAAGTCTAACCAATTTTATATTTCAAAAACAAGTCAAGACAGTTTAGTAAGCATACATTAACACATGTATTCCTTGTGATGGCCAAATCACATTGTACATGCACATGTATCAAAAGTAGCAAAGAATATTGCGTGTTGTGTGTGAAAAACATCGCAAGATTGCATAAGTGTCTACCTGTTATGACGATTTGAGATATGAGAAAATCACTTTAACTCACACACAATCATAATTTTTTGATGGGGACTATCACCTTCGAGGTACATCCTATAACTCCCACATCTCCTAAAAGACACGCTTGCAATCATATATAAAGCATTTTGATTCTTTTTGCTTTTATTTTTCTTTGCATATTTTCTTTTATTAAGCATATCATGCATGGGCATATATGAGATAGAAAAGAAATACCCAATTATGTTAATCATTTGACATTCCACTTTTGCTATATCGAAGCATACAAATGTCATTTCATGATTGGCGGGCAACAGTGGTGAGATGGTTATTTATACCTTTCTCTTAGGATTTTCTAGTCCTTCCTGTCAAAAAGAGTGATACGAGTGTTAAGTCCAAGAGATCACTTAACCTTACTCATCACAAACACGAGCCACAAAGCTCACTTGCTTAGTTGTGCATAGAAATGCTCATCTAAGGTACACAAGTACCAATGTACACAAACATACACTGTTTTTGTTTTTTTTTTTTTTTTTCTGATTTTTCAAATTTTTTTTAAATTTTTATATGAAAAACAAAATAACCAAAACTAAATAGAAAACAAAACAAAAACAAGTTAAACAAAGCAATGCATAAAACTAGACTGACTCAAAATAGTAAAGCAATAACACACAAGCAATGCAAAAAAAAAAACAAGAAGGGGAGAGAGAGAATAAGTGATGGAATCACTTGGAGCCCTTTTCCTTCCATACCTTGGAAGAACCTTTTCGTTTAGCAAACCCTTGAACTGGCGGTGAGGGAGAAGAATTAAAACCGTTCAAGTTCGAAAGGAATATGAGGGCTTTGAGAAGATCTCCAAGAGGAGCAAAGGAGGATGAAAACTGATTCTGGTTTCCCGACGCGATCATGTCGATGCTCTGTTGAGTGGCTAACCACTTATAGCAATTAGCTTAAGTGTGACCAGCTGCTCCACAGTGATGACAGAGATGCTGCTTCTTCTGTTTAGGCTTTTGAGAGTTACTCTTCTTAGCCCTAGGGTTTTTAACTTATTTCTTATCCTACTTAGGGGGGTGCTCCTAAGATAGATTTACCTTTGTTTATGTTCTCACTAGCTAATTCATTTTTAACATTAGTGTTATCAGATTCAACATTATTAGCAGGTGGAACAAAAATAGTAGTACTATTAGAAGCAATACTAGGAGAAAAGAAATCATACCCTAAACCAGTTCGATCGGAAGCAGATTTCTGAAGACTGAGTATCTCATCGAGCTTAGCACTTGACTGCACTGAATAAAGCATACAATGCCCTGCTGTTGAAATTTGCCACCTTGATCTTAGCATCATCCCAGTCGGCCGGCGCTTCCGTAGGCTTAGTCTAGCCTATCTCCACAGCTTGTCAGACTTTCTCATCTAAAGACTACAAGAAAGGTCTCATGCGTACTTTCTAATATGCATAGTTAGTGCCATCAAATAAAGGAGGTATAATAAGAGACTGTCGTCTATCCATGACAAATAGGGGTCAATAGATCACACAGCAAATATTAACCCTAATCAGAGTGTGCCTGCTCTGATACCACTTGATATGCCAAGAATGTATTGACCCCTTGTGAAGAATTAATTGATTAATTAGCCAAGTTTATTAATGAATCAAATTAACATGCAAAATGCGTGGTAGCACAAAAAAATCACCAATAAACTAAAGTGCAGTGGAAAATAAATTTGACAAAGGTGATTTATTTTCGAATGGGGAAAACTAACACGGCAAAAACCCCACCCGGTGATTTTAAGGTCACCACTCCCGAGAATTCACTATTATCACAACAAGTGGTTACAAGTAAAGGAATCCCAGTACCTTATACTAACCTACAATTGAACCCTTACCCCAATACCCAATTGGACTTGTTCTGTAGTGACAATCTCTCATTTTCAATGCACGGCTCCCAGTACGTGACTAACCAATTGCGCGGATATGAGTACGTGACTTAATCACCAACTTGAGAAAGATGTTGGCTGTAAAGTTCTTCAGTTCATCACACGATGAAGATCAAGAAGCTCCTTGGTCACAAAACCCTACGGTGTACAAACACAGCAGCTTCTTCAAGAGAGAGATGAACTAGGGCAAATTATGTCTCCGGTCACAATTTGCATGAACAAAACTTTGCTCCACACTTTGTGCAATTTGTGTCACCTTTGACGGCCCTTAAAATAATCCTTATATATGTTTAGGGTTGTGAGAAAAGAAAGCCTAAACATGCATTCACGGATTGGATGAAAATCAGCCTGAAAAATTGAACTTCATAAATCTCGACAGATACCCTATCTGTCGAGAAGCTGTCGAGCCACGGGCTGAAATAGCTCTCTTAACCTCGATAGATACTAGCTGTCGAGCTTTAATGAACAACACTTCCTCACTTGATTCTTGGATAGACTTGCATGGCTTTAACACTTGAACTTGAAACCTTGTTTCTTGAAGCATTAAACACATCCTAGATCTACCCAATTACAAGTAAAGTGCGTTTTGTCAAAGGATTAGCCAATTACATAAAAATGTTGACATGTGTTCCTAACATTGAATCACATATGTCCTAACACTCCAGTTTCAGGATAGGCAGCCAAAGCCTCAACTTCATACTGACCAAGAACATCATGGGAATGCAGAGGGCAATTCTTCTAGAAGTGGGTCAAGAAGATCTTCCTGGCGACGGACTCGGAGGCCAAATGATGCTTGATTGTATCTTTTATTTTCCTGTAAAAAAAATAAAAATAAAAAAATGATGATTTTGATTTTTGATGATTTTGGTCTTGTGAGAATTTGATTCAGACAAGTTTAGAATTTACCTGAAGAAGCTTTGTGGTATAAAGATTTAAATTTACCTGACCGGCCTTAACATTAGTGATCTCACTTGAATGAGGCATAGCCGAATGCCCTTAGTTTAGAAATTTATGCATGATGATTTTTTTTTTTTTTTTTTTTTTTTTGAGAAAAAAACTTCTTTTAGAAAAAGAGATGACTGACTTTTTTAGAAAATGGATGAGGCATGGTCGAATGGCCCTAGTTTGGAAGTGGATACATGATTTTGAAAAACCTTGAAATTTGAAAGTGTTGGAATAGTGTGCCAATTGGTACTGCTAGAGTGCCGATCGGCACTTTTGAAGTGCTGATCGGTGCTTCTCAAGTGTCGATCGGCACACCCAATTTTGGGTTCAGGTTTTGCGCTTTTGACGCATTTTTAGGCCTTTTCAAAAAGTATTTTCATCCATTTTTTACTGTAAAAACTTTTCCTAGTTGACTTCAAACTCTTGGCACCCTAAAACCTTATTTAATCATGATTAGAGATCGAAAACCCTATCTTAGCATGAAGTGGAGAATCCTGAAAGTAAGTTTTGCATCAAGAAAAACTAAGGAAGAGATATCACACACAACAATCATCCATGGCAAACAATCAAAATCTTTTCCATTCAATTGCATAAGATATCAACAGACGGGTTCGTTGCTTTGATTTTGCCACCAAGACCAATTTTTCTGCCTTCAAGTTAGAAGGAATCAAATCCTTGAGGAATATCAAGATCAACTGGGAGTTTCTTCGTGCTGCAATAAAATTTTGGGATACTAAAGATCATGTTTTTCGGATTGGCACTGCTGAACTTTATCCTACCATTGAAGAATTTTTGCCATCTTAGGTTATGAGTTTAACACAAAACCTGTGGCAGTTTCTTGTGATCTCAAGCACAAAGAAATTTTATCTAATGCGCTAGGTCTTTCAGTTTCAATTACCAGTAGCGTGATCGAAGGCCACATGGTGAATCTCCACGTAGTTGCTGCAAGGTTCATTCATCAATGTACTCATGGTATATCTGACAACATGCAAAAAAAATTTGCTTTGGCTCTTTGCTTCATGGGAGAATTCTCGCTTTGCTCTGGGAGACCTGGTTTTATGGATGCTTTAGCCATAAGAATCGTAGATCAAATTTGAGATGGCGATAATCCTGCTTCTTTGATCTTGGCAGAAACTCTTTTAGGATTGGACTCTGCAATCGTTGGTGGGGAATCACAACAATTTCTTGGGAGTCCCTAGACTCTACAAATATGGTTGATAGAGAGAATGGAAATGATAGCCATTCCTACATTTTCTAATTATGGTCCTGGTAAGTTTCTCAGTAGGTTGGTTATCAAGACCAAGTGTCAGATTGAAAAAGATTGGGTCAAATATTTAGAGAAGAAATCTAGCCTTTTAATTCATTGGGATTGTTATTAATGGAAGTGTCCACCTCCTCTGTTGCAATCTCCTAGATTAGATCATATCTTCTTGGTTGGCTTAAGGAGGCTATATTTTCTACAAGGCTGATAGGCTCTTGAGACAATTCCAGTATGAGCAATGAATGCCTGGTGGTAGAAGAAGGAAACCTTTTATTCCTGTAGACATAACTTCTACTTCTGTAAGGAACATGCTGCTAGGTTTGGACATGGCTGACCGAGTGGATCAAACCTTTGTTAATGATCACTTTCACAAGATGACAGTAGAATACTCCAACTAGCTAGTGGACAGGATTGTGGACAGAGAAACTGACATGGCTTTGATGAGTGAAAGATTTCCAAGTGATGGCAAGGACAAGCAAGAAGATGGTGACAATAATTCCAAGATGAGAGATAGAGATAGCAGTGTGATTGATGTTGATGGAACAAATGACCAACCAAAGAAAAGGAAACTCAAAAAGATTTGATTCTTTTATTTTGACTTTGAATATGTTTATTTAGGAAGTTATTTTGAAACCTTTTAGTTTTGGGAATTATTTAGGACTTTCAGTTTCATTGTCTTGTTTAAGGTTTGTGTTTGTGTTGATGGAATGAAATGGTTTGATTATGCAATTTCTCTTTTTATTTTTTCAAATGCTTGATGGGCGAATGATGGGTTTGGGTAAGTTGTGACTGGACCAATATTTGGTTGCCCATGTATTTCCTTGGCAGAAGGACCAGGTTATCATGTAGTTCATTTTATTTGCCTTAATTTTTGCCTAGGCTACCCTTTCGGGTTTTCAACCTAGCAAGCTTTCTCACTTTTTTTTTTTTTTTTGCTCTCTCCTTTTGCATAGACCGCCCTTTCGTGTTTTCAATCTACCTTTTTTTTGTGAACCTAATAAAAAAGTATAAAGAATAAAAATAAATTACAACCACCTTAGACGTGGTATTTCTTCAATTGGTCCATGTTGGTTGGCTCAATAAAAGGATTTCCATCTAAGCCCATCAACCTTACTACTCCAGAATATATCTGTTTAATGATGTATGGACCTGCCCAATTCTCCTTGAACTTTCCATTCGTTTCTTGGACTGGGCTCGAATCTC
Source organism: Notholithocarpus densiflorus (assembly GCA_030021035.2). Lineage (NCBI taxonomy): Eukaryota > Viridiplantae > Streptophyta > Magnoliopsida > Fagales > Fagaceae > Notholithocarpus > Notholithocarpus densiflorus. The sequence continues at coordinate 9,783,231 of JARYZH020000006.1, read as the reverse complement.
CTTCAACACCAAATCTCCTATCTTCAAACCTCTAGCTCTTACGTTTTCATCAAAAGCTTTTCTTTGGTAACCTTGGATGTGATACAAGGCTTAAAGCCTCTTCTCATCCATCATGCATAATTGATCATATCGACTTTGTAGCCAATCAACCTTTGGGGTATCACTCTCCAGTACTGTCCTTAGTGAATGCATACCCATTTCAATGGGAAGAACTGCCTTCATTCCGTACACCAACGAATAAGGGGTGGCTCCTGTGAACGATCGCATTGATGTCCCATTCCCCCAAAGTGCATATGGCAACTGTAAGTGCCAATCCTTGCAGTTTTTAGTGCTCTTCTTTAGAATCTGCCCTATATTCTTATTTGTAGCCTCAACTGCTCCATTTGTTTGAGGGCGATACGGTGATGATCTGTGATATTGAATATTGAACTCTCGAAGTAACTTCTCCATCTCTCCTTTAAAATGCAGCCCATTATCTAAAATTATTTCATGTGGTACCCCATATTGGTAGATGATATTAATCTGAATGAACTGTACAACTTTCTTTGAGTTCAACACCTTGTATAAGGTAGCTTCAACCTATTTGGTAAAGTAATTAGTGGCCATTAGTATAAATTCATGGCCATTTGATGTTGTTGGGTGGATCTTCCCAATAATATCTATTCCCCATGTAGAGAATGGCCATGGTGAAGTCATTGTATGTAATGGCATTAGTGGCATGTGCTTCAAATCTCTGTGAACCTGACACTGATGACATTTTCAAACATGAGCTGCGCAATCTACTTCCATAGTGGTCCAGTAATAACCTTGTCTCATTATCTTTCGGGACAATATGTATGTGTCCATATGTGGCCCATAGCTTAACTCATTGACCTTTTCAATAATCTGCAGTGCTTCCTTAGTAGTCATACAAAGGAGATGAATTCCATTGTATGACCTTCTATACAACCTCTCACCATGAATGATATAATTAGTGGACAACCTTCAGATGGTCAATTGATCATTCTTATCTTCAGACTTTGGGTATGTCCCCTCTTTGAGATACTGTAGAATATCTGAATACTATTCACCTTTCTTATTCTAATCTTTGTCTCCCCCTATCTCCATATAGTAGGCTAGCTCTTCCTTTTGTTCTACCACTATTGGCTGGACTTGAGCTCCCTTGGACCCATCTACCATAGAGGCCAATGTTGCTAAAGCATCTGCAAGTTGATTATGCATTCTTGGCATGTACTGGTATCGAATTATCCCAAACTTTGACGCCAATTTCTGAAGGCATTCATGATAAGGCATCAACTTCTCTTGCTTTATCTTCCACCTATTCTGAATCTTGCGAATTATTAGAGTTGAGTCTCCATATACTTCCAATTCTTCAACTCCAAGACTGAAGGCGCTGCTTGTAACCCCATAATGCAAGCTTTATATTTTGTGGCATTGTTAGTAATGAGAAAATTAAGTTTACCAGAAAATGGGATATGTGTCCCTTTTGGAGAAATCAAGAGAACTCCAATGCCACTTCGATTCTAATTAGTGTCTCCATCAAAATACATCTTCCATGGTTTAGGTTCTACCATCATAATATTTTCATCCGGGAAACTTTCTTGAACTTCTTCGGCTTCTTTAGGTGAACAATGAGCAAAGTGATCAGCAATTGCTCTTCCTTTTATGGACTTCTGAGTCACATACCTTATATCAAATTCTCACAAAAGTGAAACACATTTAGTAGTCTTTCCATCTTGCACCGGCTTTTCCATCAAATACTTCAGAGGATCCATTCTGGCTATCAGTAGGACTTTGAAAGCTAGCATATAATGCCTAAGTTTTCTGGTGGCCCATATAAGTGCAACACATATCTTCTCTAGTGGAGAGTACTTTTCTTCATAAACCATCATCTTCTTGCTAATTTAGTAAATTGTATTTTCCTTCCTAGACTCCTCTAGATATTGGGCAAGTACAGCCCCCATTGTTGTATCCGTGGTTGTGAGATAGAGCAACAGTGACTTTTTCGGTACCCGTGGAACCAGTATTGATGGCTTCATCAAGTAACCCTTAATCTTCTCAAAGGCTTCTTGACATTGTTCATTCCATACTGTAGGGACTTCCTTCTTGAGTAATCGAAAGAGCGGTTCACATATCATGTTGAGCTAGGCTATGAACCTACTTATGTATTATATCCTTCCTAAAAATCCTCATATTTCTTTTTCTGTCCTTGGAGGTTTCATCTCCACAATTTCCTTGATCTTTTTGGGATCTACCTCAATTCCTTTCTAATTTACCATAAACCCTAATAAATTCCCTGATACCACACCAAAAGTGCACTTCTTCGGATTTAGCTGAAGCTGATAGAAACAAATCCGCTCAAAGAACTTCTTCAAAGCCAGTATGTGTCCTTCACGGTTTTTGGACTTCACTATCATGTAATCCACATAAACTTCAACTTCTTTGTGTATCAAATCATTCAACAGGGTAGTGGCTGCCCGCTAGTAAGTGGCACCAGCATTTTTAAGGCCAAATGGCATTACCTTGTAACAATAAGTCCCCCATGGAGTGATAAAGGACATCTTTTCCATGTCTTCTGGAGCCATCTTTATCTAATTGTATCTTGAAAAGCCGTCCATGACTGACAGCAATGCATATCCCGCCATATTATCAACCAAAATATCAATATAAGGGAATGGAAAGTCATCCTTGGGGCTAGCTTTATTAAGATCTCTTAAATCCACGAAAATCCTCACCTTCCGATCTTTCTTTGGTACTAGAACCACATTAGCTAACCATTTTGGGTAGTTTACCACCTTCAAGAATCCCGCATTGTACTATTTCTCAACTTCTTCCTTGATCTTGAAAGTCAATTCTGGCTTCATCCTTCTCAGTTTCAGCTTGACCGACTTCATGGTTGGGTCTGTAGGAATGCAATGTTGCACTCTATCTGTATCAATCCTCGGTATATCCTCGTATGACCATGCAAAAACCCTATTGAATTCTTTCAGTAGTGTAATCAATGCATCCTCCTTAGAGGAATTTAAAGTGTTGCCAATCTGGACCATCTTAGGTTCATCATCGGTTCCCAAGTTAACAGACTGGGTTTCCTCTTTTACAGGTTTTAAGTGTCTTTGTTTTAATTCCTCACTATTAAGAGTTTCTTTACTAATTTCCAAAATAAAAATTTTTAATGCCAAGCAGAATCAGAAATTTTTTTATGGGGGACAGGATTTTTGATAGACTCAATAGTAACTAACTCTATAGGAATAGACATATGATTAAAGACAGACTCAACAGGAATAGCAATATTAGCAGAGATAGATTCAATGGGGATAGAAATAATGCTTTTAGTTGGGGTAAATGGCTTGGTAGTTTTGGTCTTCTCTAGAGGCTCTTCCACAAGGTGGGTGGCTCCCTCCCATGGCCAGTTCTTTAACTCAGTCGTGGCCTTAGTGATGGCAGCTAGCTCCTAATGGGTTCCTTCTTCTTTCAGCATTAGCACTCTAGGGTCTTCATCCATGTAATCCTAACCTTCTACATCAACATCCATATCTGTGGGCTTGTCAAATACATAATCCTCCAATTGTGTTGGGAAATTTAGACCCCGGTTGATAGAATTAACAAGTTTTAAACCCAAGTTGTTAATTACATTTATTATGAATAAAACTTGTTAAAACACGCAAACATCAATATCATGTTAATATCATGCATAGTGGAATAGTAAATAAGACAAGATATGATGACCCAAGAAAACGAATGAAACAAACTAGTTTCACATTAAAAAAACATGGGGGAAACCTTCCCGAAAAGGAATTCACTATAGTAAAGAGAAGTTTCAGTTCTAGTACAAAACCTCTGTCCCTAGACTCTACAATCCCCATAGATGAACTTATAGCAGAAACCTTCTACCACTTCAGCACCTCTAAACTCTTCAATATATGAACGCCACCCTTTTGCACGAATCCTAGTACATGACTAATTCCAGCAACTTGAAAAAGGTTGTTGGCTGCAAAGTTCTTCACTTCATGCACAATGAAGATTAGGAAGCTCCTTGGTTACAAAACCCTTTGGCATAAAAATGCAGTAGCTTCTTTTAGAGAGAATAAGGCACTAGGTCACTTTCTGCATGTGTTCTCTATGTATAACGGCCTTTAAAACAAGCCTTATATATGTCTAGGTTTGTGAGAAAAGAAACCTTACACATACATGTCAGCTAGGGCTAAAAATCAGATCTGGAAATTCTGATTTCATAGATCTCGACAGATTCAGTTTCTATCAAGCTTCTGTCGAGTTTCGTTCTTAAATCTCGATAGATACTATTTCTGTCGAGGTATTTGTCGAGCTTTAATGAATAGCTTTTCTTCACTTGTTTCTTGGTCCAATCTTCATGGCTTTAATACTTGACTTGAACTCTTGTTTCTTGAAGTACTAAACCCATCCTAGATCTACCCAATTACAAGTAAAGTGCATTTTGTCAAAGGATTAGCCAATTACATAAAATATGTCCTTCACAATCTCCCCCTTTGGCAATCTGTGACAAAACCACAACAAAACAACTAATCATGAAAGAAGTCTTAAATTACTTAACTCATAACCACTTGTTGTATTACAAAATAAATCTATTCCTACTACAAACTCTTGAAAAACTTTGCAAGAAAAGAGTTCACGGCATGATAGACTTTCACAACCTGTCTTTCTAAAACACTTAAACAAAACTCATCAAGGCATCATTTGTGAAACAGAAATAAAAATTGCGTACATAAAGAAACATGCGTAGTTTCTAATGAGATTAGAATCCTTTATCAAGTAAGTTAAGGATAGAGTTCTATATAACTAGTTTTTAATCCATTAGAGTATAAGGAATCCTAAATAGTTTAGGACTTACATTTTAGTTAGTGATTCTAATGAGATTAGAGTCTTTAACAAGTGCAAGGTTATAAATTGTGATGAGATCACAATAATCTGAAGAAAAACCCAAATAACAAGTGAAAGTGTTGGATTCAAAATAACCTTTTTGTTAAGTTTATTCTAATGTGAGTAGATACCTTGTCTTGGCCTTGAGCCTTGCATTACATGTGGAGGGTATTTACTTCACGGATTACATGATTAAACTTCTTTGTGATTACGCGAATATTCATTACGCTATTGTGACGTGACTTAGTCAAATCACATCGAATTTAAATAATTAAGCACATTTGATGTGTAGGGTTAAAATTGTGATAAGATCACAATGATTTCAAGACAATCCATTTTTAAAAAAAATTTCTAGTGGGAGAGAGATTCAAGGGTTCAGTCTCACAGCCTCCATTGTCGGTTCATAGTGGTGTGGGGTAAACATCTCGTCATGGCTTCGAGCCTTGCGTTCCATGCGAAGGGTGTTTATTTCATGGTACTACAAGATCGAACTTCTTGGCTTATAGTGGTGTGGGCAAACACCTCGTCTTAGCCTCGAGCTTTGCGTTCCATGCGGAGGGTGTTTTGCATCGTGGTACTACAAGATTAAGCCTTACAATGGTAGAGTTATGTGGCTACACATGAGTCTAGGCAATGGTGTACACTAGACTAAGTTTGATATTATCCTCTATGCTGAGTTCTTTCTATTATTACTTAGAGGTTAAGGGAAGAGGGGCAAATTATTTTTGTTTAAGAGTTACCATGATAGCATTAATAATGAGAATAGTTCTTGCCTGATCATACTGGTTAGTATTCACTCTATGCTGAGGGATATCAATTGCGAGATTGGGTTGTCGTTGCACCTAATATGATATGGTTTTATGGGTTCCATATTATATGGTTGTGGATGCAAAATTATAATGTCCTTGTAATTATGTTCATAGTCTCAAATTAAAGTTGTCATAATTTCTTATACATGATGTTTTTTTTTTTTTTTTTTTGGAAGATAGCTTATAATGTGATCATAGTCTCATTGAGATGCTAACATGTTACATTGGCTTCTATCTCAACTGTGCTACAACATGAGATGCAAAAGTTAGCACTAAGTTTAGACTTTATATTAAGTCTGAATGAGATGTTTGGTATGAATCATATTGAGTGCTAAGAAAGGGTTAAAGAGTTCCAATTCTATATCATTTTATGAAAATATTTTCATCTTCAAATGAATTGGAATCCTTGGATGTAGAGATTAATTGTTAATCTCATATGGATATGATCCATAAGTCCTTGTTAGAATCATTTGATCAATTTAGATTGTTTTGAAAATAAATAAATTATTTTTATATTATCTGAGTTAATGACTGAGTTCTACGCAACAAAAGACATCCTAAAAACTAAGACTAGGATCAATATAACTTAATTCAAATTCTAAGCCTTAACTGAAAGGTAAGGGTAAGAAGAATAATAATAATACCAAACAGTTAGGCAAGCTAGTTGACCTAGGAGTTGCCAAAAAGGAAATTAGACTCAAAAGCATGACCTAAAGGAAAGTGTTTCCATTATGGTAAAGCTAAGCATTGTCCATAATTGTAATCTAGATGGAAGTTTACATGTTTTACGTTTAAAGAGAAAGTTTTCATCCTTTAGTATTGTATGTTTTGGCACTTAAGTCTAGGTTTTATTAATCTAAATGATATTCTAGACTAGTGAAAATGGGTTTTTAGAACCATTATTTTTTTTGTTATATTCCCAATCTACGAATTCTATTTAGAGGATAATATAACCTAGGGCTCCTTTATTGTAAAAGAATATAGTTCCAATGACTTTTTTAAGTCAATGCATACATGAAGAAGGAATATGACTTTTTTAGATATAGTAAAGTAGATGATAAGTATTTCCATTTACTTATTTCTTTCGGAGATATACTTTAATTATTATTATACATTTTCTAAAATTGATTCCAAAAGTTTGTTCCTAGGACATTTGTAAAATTGTGGATTGGATGAAAACCTAGTATATGATACTTCCACTTTTGGAGATGTCCAGCACTTGTGCCAGAAATTAAGTCTAACAAATTGGAATCAATAGGTAGAAAAATGTGTGTTTATGTTGGGTATCCAAAAAGGAATTGCGGAAGATTATTTTAGTAGTCATAAAGATAACAAGGTGTTTGTAAAGTACAAATATAGAGTTTCTAGATAATGACTATGTGAATAATCTTAAAGCTAAACGTAGAATTGTTCTAGAAGAAAAATGTCAGTATTTGTTGTAGGACAACTATAAAATACATTTAGAAATGAGTTGGTTGTATTAAATACACTACAAGACATTATTCTATAGATAACTTGTACACCGATGCAATATCATAGTGGGAGGATTATCAAATTACCTGATAAATTCATACTTTTGGGATACACTTGTGAAGTCATCCCATGAGGATATGAATTTTTGATCCTCGGTCCTATGTAGAGTCAATAGATGATATGAATATGGATTATTGGATCAAAGTTATGTAAATAGAATTAGATTCTATTTAAAGTCTAGAACTTATAGAGGTGCCAAATGGCATTAAGCCTATTGTTTTAAATAGGTCTACAAGAAAATGAAATTGATAGAATAGAAGGTGTAAACCTTTAAAATCAAGACTAGTGGCGAAAAGATTTATTCAGAAAGAAATGGATTGATTATAAAATTTTCTTTTTTACCAATAGTCATGTTTGACTCTATCTAGATTCTCTAAATCATTATATTTCATTTAGATGAAATATGGCAATGGATATTAAGAAAGCTTATCTTAGTGGCAATCTTGAGGAAGACATCTATATGATGTAGCTAGACTAGTTCATATTAAAGAACTAGTTGTATTTAGTATTCAAGTTGCTTAAAATCCATATATGGACTAAAGCAAGCATCTAGATCATACAATATCATCTTTGATCAAGTAATCAAATTGTTTGATTTTGATCAAGTAGTGATAAGCCTTATGAGTGTAAAAGCTATATAGAGTAATAAATCTCTTAATGTATGTTGATGACATTCTAATCATTTAGAATGATGTATAGATATTGTCATTAATAGAATTTTTTGTTGTCAATACCAGATTGATATGAAGTACTTGAGTGAGACTGGTCATATCCTAAGAGTTAAACTTTGGTAAGATTCAGAAATTAGGATGTTAGGTCTGTCTCAAACTGCTTAAATAGATTAGATTCTAGCCATGTATAGCATGTGATACTTCAAGAAAGGATTCCTTCCTTTCAAGTTTGAAGTTCTTTTGTTTAGGACTATAGTCCTAAGACATATAAAAGGAAGAGCATATGAAGACGATTCCTTATACCATGTTAAAAGGAAGTCTCAATTATGCTATGCTATATACTATGCCAAATATCTATTTTACGGTGGGCATGGTAGGCAAATATCAATTAAAGTCCAGGATTACTTAACTTAGTGGGAGTAAAGCATATACTCAAGTATCTTAGAAGAACGGGAGATTATATGCTCATCCACCAAAGTAATGATTTGATAGTTACTGGCTACACAACACTGACTTGTAGTTTGATTATGATTCATGAAGTTTGACTTCAAGATATGTGTTCACTCTAGGTGATGAAGATACACATTAAGCATAAGTATCATCTCATTAGAGAGATACTAGAGCATGGGATGTAGTAGTAGAAAAGATAATTTATGCAATAAATCTGGCTGAAACTTTTTTCCAGACCTTGCCTTAGAGTGACTATGAGTTACTTTAAAGGAAAATAAGTGTTAGATATATGCAAAATTGTCTTTAAGGGCAAGTGGGAGATTGTTAGAGTTTGTGCCCTAAAATCCAATTTATTAGCATGTTATAAATAATTAAATTGTTTAATTATATGAGACTATTTAGAAATGAACTAATGGGACATTATCATAGTCCTTGAGATGCATTGTATGTGATTTATGTGATTTAGTTACAGAAGATATAAATCACAAGTTCCTTGTAAACTCAAAATATAGTTCATAGTTGGTGATGAAATTGGGCGTTTCATCCGCGAAGACTATAACGCATCAACTAAGATGGTTTGTGTCACGCCCTGATCCCAAGTAAGATCTAGGCGCGTAACAACAGCCACACACTTATAAAGTTTACACCCTACAAGTGTGAAAGGCCTTCTTAACAACTAAAGAATTATCCTCAAAGAAATATTTCATCAATAAATCCAAAAATATCTTCAATAGTGCAATTCTCAAAGGATCTCCAAAATAATAATCTTCCAACATCATAAAGAAAATAAACTAAATCTTTGACACTAAAGTCTAAACAAAAGACAATATTAAACCTAAAAGTCCAAATCTTATTCCACTGATTCCTAAACTTCACTCATACGCACATCCCAGTGGAAGCCCAAATACATGCTACTCTTCCTTATCAGAATTTGAAAGAAGAAAGAGCGGGGGTGAGTTAACAACTCCATAAGTAACCAAAGTCCTAATAAGTTCTATCAAGCAAATAGATCTGTAAAATAATAAGTTGTATATAGATCAAATATTTTAAATCTTACAAATATATCATAGATGGATTAGAAATTAATCAGTTTTCCATATATCAAAGCTATAATTTACAATAGGTTCCAAAAGCACATAAGCAGTTTCAAGGACTTAAAACAATTCAAATATTCAAACATAATTCATATTCTTAACAATCTTTACGACTATGGTCACGCTATCTCCCCATGACTGGGCATCACATTCAGATGAAACTAGTTCCGTGCTAATGTATATCCCTCATTAGCTGGGTCCAGAATACGATAGGCTCGTGATGCCCCAGATAGAATTAGTTTCAGTACCAATGAATAACCCCCATTGGCTGGGTATCTGAATGTTGGAAAAATACATGTTTGTAATGCATACAAAACTCACGCTGCGGAAAAATACATGTTATTCATCATATATTTATGAAATCCAATTTCATAAATATATACTTTAGTAACTTCTTTCTAAAGTGGTTGGGCCCAACTCTCTTGAATAACCAAACCCATTAAACTTATCTCAAGGGAATATTTTATGTCTCCGTTAAAAGATTATGAATTCTATCTTGAGAATATATGTTCCATCAACACTAAATGCGGCTGCCCAACATACTGAGATTTTGACCGTGACTTATAGATCTCACTCCTGATATATCAAAGCAACCTACATCTTATGATCAGGTCCATTATTCTCTCAGGATTTAGAGTTGATGTAAATAGAAGTCGTGAGATTTATTATTCATTTGACAATCGTTAGGAGAATAATAAATCTCACAGCGGTCCAGTTCAATATGTCTTATCTCTTAAAACATATCAACATACCAACTAGAAGTCTCCACTTCCATGATCAAGACAAATCATCATAGTTGATATGTTATAGTCTTCGCAGATGAAACGCCCAATTTCATCACCGACTACGAACTAAAATTCTGAGTTTACAAAGAACTTGTGATTTATATCTTCTGTGACTTTTCACATAAATCACATACTATGCATCTCATGGATTAAGATAATGTCTCATTAGTTCATTTATAGATAGTCTCATATAATTAAACAATTTAATTATTTATGACATGCTAATAAATTGGATTTTAGGGCATAAACCCCAACACTGAATACCAATGAATAACCCCTATTAGCTGGGTATCAAAGTCAAACATAGTCATATTGTCCAAAATCATATATATCAAATCATAGTTCAAACAAAAATATATCTCATTCAAATACATATATATAAAATTTTATATTCAAGAATCAAATATATTTGTGATAATTATTTATTATTTACTTTAAATCAATGTAGCTAAAACAATTAAATAAAATTGTAACAATTATAAACAATTTTCAGTAGTTAAAATACAGTAATATAAGTAAAATAAAACTAATTAGGATAACGTTACTTACCTCAGCTAGCTCACCATAAAAGAACTTCTCCCTAACACTTTCTCTAAAATCCTTAGATATCACCTAAACAATTTTCAAGCACTATACTCAATTATCAAATAATTCAAGAAAAACTTATAACGGTACCCGGCCAAAAGAGAGACTATTAAAAATATCCAATAATTTTCCACTATTATCTCAAAGCAAAAATCCACATATTCTTAATATATCTTCTTTATTTACTGCCACCATTAATGCCCTAGAGATAAGGCTAAAACTCTTATTACTATAAAATACTAGAAGAAAAACAAAGACTCATGGACACTATTACGCTAAAACCTTTCCTTCTTTTTTTTTTTTTTTTTTTCTTTTTTTTCTCTGCCACCTGTTAGGATTAGTGCCCTTAAATCCTATTGTATGATATTATGCATGACATGATGTATAACTTAATAACATGATGTATGACTTAATATTGTGATTGATAAAGTTGTTTTATTATTATTATCTAAAATAATAGAAACATGAATATTCGGACATTATCATATAGTCCATGAGATGCATAATATGTGATTTATGTGAAAAGTCACAGAAGATATAAATCACAGGTTCATTGTAAACTCTGAATTTTAGTTCGTAGTCAGTGATGAAAATAGGCATTTCATTTGCGAAGACTATAACATATCAACTAAGATGATTTGTCTTGATCATAGAAGTGGAGACTTCTAGTTGATGTGTTGATATGTTTTAAGAGTTAAGACATATTGAACTGGACCACTGTGAGATTTATTATTCTCCTAACGACTGTCAAATGAATAATAAATCTCACGACTTCTTATTACATGAACACTTAATCCTGAGAGAATAATGGACCTGATCATGAAATGTAGGTTGCTTTGATATATTAGGAGTGAGATCTAAAGTAACGGTCAAAACATCAATATGTTGGGCAGCCACATTTAGTGTTGATGGTGTTGGAAAATACATGTTTGTATCGCATACAAAACATACGCAGCGGAAAAGTAACGGATCTACTTCATTCACAATTGATAACATGTGCTATATAAGTTTCAGAATTTGAAAACAAGGAAGCGTACCATGGTACGGTGAATTTCAAAATCAAAGATGAAAAGTACTTGGGAACACTTTTAATCTTCACTCCAATTCCACTTGATGCCCAAGAAGTATGGTCTCTCAATCAATTTCCAAGGAGAGAATAAAAGAGTGTCCAATACTCACATACACCATTTCATTCCTTATATGATCTTAATGAAAGACTCTTAAAAGACTTAATGAAATTCTGTATGTTTCTCTCCTTATATATATATAACTGATTATCTAATTGGGCTTGCCTTTTAGGCCATTCCAATTAAGCTCTAGTATGTGGCTTGGAGTGGGACCAAAAGGGAACAAATAAGACTCTAGCTCCAATGGGTATTGGGCTTTTCTATCAACTCTTGACAAGTCCAAAGTTACCATTAATTATATTCAATACCACTATATGAATATAATTACACTCTAGGCCTTATTAATAAATTATATCCCAAGACTTTATTATACATGCAACCCCTTCATTAAAATATTCGTAGAAATACAAAGTTATGAATATTGACTGCCACTTTGAAGATTACTACATCTTAAGCCTTAAGTACCCAGTTTAATCCTTTATGTTATTCATCATATATATAGGAAATCCAATTTCATAAATATATACTTTAGTAACTCCTTACTAAAGTAGTTAGGCCCAACACTCTGAATAACCAAACTCATTAAACTTATCTCAAGTGAATATTTTATATCTCCGTTAAGTGATTATGAATTCCATCTTAAGAATATATATTCCATCAAGATTAAATGCAGCTGCCCAACATACTGAGGTTTTGATCGTGACTTGTAGATCTCACTCCTGATATATCAAAGCAACCTACATCTCATGATCAGGTCCATTATTCTCTCAGGATTTAGAGTTGATGTAAGTAGAAGTCGTGAGATTTATTATTCATTTGACAGTCGTTAGAAGAATAATAAATCTCACAACGGTCCAGTTCAATATGTCTTAACTCTTAAAACATATCAACATACCAACTAGAAGTTTCCACTTCCATAATCAAGACAAATCATCTTAGTTGATATGTTATAGTCTTCGCAAATGAAATGCCCAATTTCATCACCGACTACGAACTAAAATTCTGAGTTTACAAAGAACTTGTGATTTATATCTTCTGTGACTTTTCACATAAATCATATACTATGCATCTCATGGACTAAGATAATGTCCCATTAGTTCATTTATAAATAGTCTCATATAATTAAACAATTTAATTATTTATGTCATGCCAATTAATTGGATTTTAGAGCATAAACCCTAACAATCTCCCACTTGCCCTCAAAGACAATTTACCATATATCCGACACTTATCTCCCTTTAAAGTAATTCATATTCACTCTAAGGCAAGGCTTGGAAATAAGTTTCAGCCAGATTTATTGCATAAATTATCTTTTCTACTACTACTTCACACATACTTATATCTCTCTAATGAAATTACACTTACGCTTAATGTGTATTTTCACCACCTAGGATGAACACATATCTTGAAGTCCAACTTCATGAATCACAATCAAACTACAAGTCAGTATTTATACATCCAGTAACCATCAAAACTTCACTTTTGTGGACAAGCATATAATCCCTCATTCTCCTAATATATTTGAGTATATGCTTTACTCCCACTAAATTAAGTGATGTTTGATTTAATTGATATTTGCTTACTATGCCAACCGCAAAATAGATATTTAGCCTAGTATTTAGCATAGCATAAAGACTTCCTATCGATTTGATATAACGAACCGTCTTAATATGCTCTTCCTTTTATATGTCTTAGGACTATAGTCCTTTATAAAAGAACTTCAAACTTAAAAGGAAAGAATCATTTCTTGAAGTATTACACGCTATATTTGGCTAGAATCTAATTTATTTAAGCAGTTTAAGATAGACCCAACATCCTAATTTCTGAATTTTTAACAAAGTTTAATTCTTAGGATGTGACTAGTCTTTCCCAAGTACTTTATATCAAACTGGACTAGACAACAAAAAACTCCATTGATGACAATAACTCTACATCATTGTAAATGATTAGAATGTCATCAACATACATTAAGAAATTTATTATTCTATATAGCTTTTACACACATAAGGTCTTTTAATACTCGATCAAAATCAAACAACTTGATTGCTTGACCAAAGATGATATTTTATGATTCAGATGCTTGCTTTAGTCCATAAATGGACTTTAAGCAACTTGCATACTAAACACTACTGGTTCTTTGTTATGAACAAGTCTAGTTACATCATATAGATGTCTTCCTCAAGATTTCTACTTAAAGAAGCTTTATTGATATCCATTACCATATTTCATCCAAATGAAATATAATGAATAAGAGAATCCAGATAGAGTCAAACTTGACTATTGGTGAAAAAATCTTTTCATAGTCGAACCATTTCTTTCTGAATAAATATTTTCGCCACTAGTCTTGACTTTGAAGGTTTACACCTTCTAATCTATCAATTTCATTTACTTGTAGACCTATTTGAAAACTATAGGATTAATGCCATTAGGCGCCTCTACAAGTTCTAGACTTTAAATAGAATCTAATTCTATTCACATAACCTTGATCAAGTAATCCATATTCATATCATCTATTGCCTTTACGTAGGACCGAGGATCAAATTCATATCCTTATGGAATGACTTCAAAAGTTTATTCCGATAATATGAATTTATTTGATAATCCACTCACTACGATATTGTACCGGTGTAATAGTTATCTACAGAATAATGTCTTATGGTGTATCTAATACAACCATCTCATTTCTAAATGTATTTTTTTAGTTGTCCTACAACAAATTCTGATATTTTTCTTCTAGAACAATCTACCTTTACTTTAAAAGAGCCCTATTCCTCTTTTATGTATGCACTGACTTAAAGAAGTCATTGGAACTTTATTCATTTACAAAAAGGAGCCCTAGATTGTGGCGACATATGTGTTTCACTTGTTAGGAACATATGTCACTTTTTTATGCAATTGGCTAATCCTTTGACAAAATGCACTTTACTTGTAATTGGGTAGATCTAGGATGTGTTTAATACTTCAAGAAACTATGTTTCAAGATCAAGTGTTGAAGTCATCAAGTCTGTCAAAGAAAACAAGTTGAAAGTGCAAAAACATTAAAGCTCAACAGCTAGCTTGACAGCTAGCATGTGTCGAGGTTTAAGAAACTGTTTATGCCCGTGTGCTCAATAGCTAGCTCAACAGATTCTCGACACCTCCTATCTGTCGAGGTTTAAGAAAACAACAATCTTATCTATTTTTCTTGGGATCCGTGATTATGTGTTTAGACCTTCTTTTCTTCTAACCCTAGACATATAAAAGGATTGTTTTAAAGGCCGTCAAAAAGTTCACAAGTTGCACAAGCATTGAGCAAACTCTGTTCAAGCAAATTGTGACCGGAGACGAAGTTCTTGCCCTAGTTCATCTCTTTCTCTTGAAGAAGTTGCTGTATATTTGCACTATAGGGTTTTGTGACCAAGCATCTTCTTGATCTTTATCGTATAGATGAACTGAAGAACTTTGCAGCCAACAACCTTCTTAGTTGGTGATTAAAGTCACGTATTGGGATCCGCGCATTGGTTAGTCACGTACTTAGGAGCCGTGCATCATAAAGGGGAACTGTCACTACAAAACAAGTCCAATTGGGTATTGGGGTAAGGGATCAACTGTAGGTTGGTAAGGTACTTGAGATTCCTTTACTTGTAACCGCTTGTTGTGATAATAGTGGAGTTTCGGGAGTGGTGACCTGAAAATCACCCGGTGGGGTTTTTGCCGTTAGGTTTTCCCCATTCATAAACAAATCACCGTGTTATTTATTTTCTGCTGCATAATTAGTTTATTGGTGATTTGTTTGTGCTACCACGCATTTTGCATGATAAATTGATTAATTAATAACTTGGCTAATTAATTAATTAATTTTAATCACAAGGGGTCAATCCGTTTATGGCCTATCAAGTGGTATCAGAGCAGGCACACTCTGATTAGGATTTAATCTTTGCTGTGTTGATCCATTGACCCCTGTTTGTCATGGATAGAGGACAGTCGTTAATTATACCTCCTTTATTTGATGGCACTAACTATGCATACTGGAAAGTACGCATGAGAGCTTTCTTGCAGTCTCTAGATGAGAAGGTGTGGCAAGCTGTGGAGATAGGCTGGACTAAGCCTACACAAGCGCCGGCCGATTGGGATGATGCGAAGATCAAGGCGGCAAACTTCAACAGCAGGGCATTGAATGCTTTATTCAGTGCAGTCACAAATGAGGAGTTCAAGAAGATATCCTCTACTGAAATTACTGAGGCATGGACCATTCTTTAGACAACCTATGAGGGTACAAAGGCTGTCAAGGATTCAAAGTTTCAGAGGCTCACTACAAGCTTTGAAGAAATAAAGATGGAGAAGGATGAGTCATTCGATGAGTTCTATGCCAAGCTGAAGGACATAGTGAACTTTGTGTTCAATCTTGGTGAAACCATTCCTGAACCCAAGATTGTGAGAAATGTGCTCAGATCTCTGCCTGAGAGATTCCATGCCAAGATTACGGCGATCGAGGAATCAAAGGACATTGATAAGATTCCTTTGACAGAGCTGGTTGGCAATCTGCAGACTTACGAGCTAGGGTTAACAAGGAATGGTAAGTCAGGCAAGAGCAACAGCATGGCATTGAAGGCCAAGAGTAGTGACACAAATGAGTCTTCCGACGATGAAGATTCCAAGATAAAATCCTACATCACTAAGCAATTCAAAAATTCATGAAGAATGCTAATGGGAAGGGTTTCGACAAGGACTGTAGGCAATCCAGTTCTTCTCAGTTCAAGAGCCAAGATAAAGGGAAAAAGGATGCAAAGGATGGCGGTCAATACACTGATCCAGCAGGACCTAAGTGCTTTGGGTGTCAAGGCTTCGGTCATATGAAACATGAGTGTCTTACATATCTCAAGAGCATTGGGAAGAGCAAGGCATTTGCTGCTACTTTGAGCGACACCGAGCCTGAGGATGATTCCGACAATGAGGATGATGGAATCCTAAATGCCTTTACTGCCACTATCAATCCTACTGAGGGGATTGTTGAAGATGTGGATGAAAAAGACGAATTGGTGGATTCTAAGTTTGAGAAGATGGATGATCAAGATGATATCCATACAGCCTATGAGAAACGGTACAAGCTTTTTAAGAAGCGTGAGAAACTTTATAGGTTGGCCACCAAAAAGCTCAGTGATGTGGAATTTGATCATGAAGAGCTTTCCACAAAGTTTGATGAGGCCAATCAGACTATTGGAGCACTGAGATTCGAGAACAATTTTTTGGCTAAAAAGACCAAGAAGCTTGAAGCGGAGCTGTTTCAAGTCAGAGCTCAATTGGAGAGGACTTCAAGTGCAAAGCTTGATAAGATGCTCAATCTTCAGAAATCTACTTTTGATTGAACAGGTTTGGGGTATGGTCTCTCTTCCTCTAATATTGCTTCTACTAGTACTACTGTTTTTGTTCCTCCTAGCAATAATGTTGAAATTGAGAACAATAATGTTAAAACTGAGTTAGCTAGTAAGAACTTAGACAAAGGTAAATCTATCTTAGGAGCACCCCTTAAGCAAGATAAGAAAGAAGGTAAGAACCCTAGGGCTAAAAGGGTAAACTCTCAAAAGCCTAAACAGAAGAAGCAGCATCTCTGTCATCATTGTGGAGTTGCCGGTCATACTCGACCAAATTGCTATAAATGGCTTGCCACTTAACAGAGCAACGGCATGATAGCATCTAGAAGCCAGAATCAGCTTCAATCCTCTCTTGCTCCCCTTGGAGATCTTCTCAAAGCTCTCATGTTCCTTTCGAACTTGAACGGTTTCAATTCTTCCCCCTCACCCCCGGTTCAAGGGTTTAATCAAAGGAAAGTTTCTTCCAGAGTGTGGAAGGAAAAGGGCTCCAAGTGATTCTATCACTTTCTTCTCTCTATTCTTATTTTTGTTTGCATTACTTGTGTGTTTTGCTTTACTGTTTTGAGTCAGTCTAGTTTTTATGGTTTGCTTAACTTGTTTTTGTTTGGTTATTTTTCAGTTTTGCTTTGTTTTGTTTTTCATATAAAAATTAAAAACAAAATTGAAAAATCAGAAAAATACAAAAACAGTGTGTGTTTGTGTACATTGGTACTTGTATACCTTGGATGGCCATTGAAACAAAGTTTTTTAAACTTTGTATCTCTTGTAGCTTAGATAAGCATCTCTATGCACAACTAAGCAAGTGAACTTTGTGGCTCTTGTTTGTGATGAGTAAGATTAAGTTGTCTCTTGTACTTAACACTCGTATCACCCTTTTTGACGGGAAGGATTAGAAAATCCTAAGAGAAAGGCATAAATAACCATCTCACCACTGTTGCTCGCCAATCATGAATGACATTTGTGTGCTTCGACATAGCAAAATTGGAATGTCAAATGCTTAACATAATTAGGTATTTCTTTTCTATCTCTTATATGCCCATGCATGATTTGCTTAAAAAGAAAATATGCAAAGAAAAATCAAAAGCAAAAAGATCAAAAATGCTTTTAAATATGATTGCAAGCGTGTATTATAGGAGATGTGGGAGTTATAGGATGTACCTCGAAGGTGATAGTCCCCATCAAACAGTTATGATTGTGTGTGAGTTAAAGTGATTTTCTCATATCTCAAATCGTCATAACATGTTGACACATTTGCAATCTTGTAATGTTTTTCACACACAACACGCAATATTCTTTGCTACTCTTGATACATGTGCAGGTACAATGTGATTTGGCCATCACAAGGTTTTACACGTGTTAATGTATGTTCACTAAACTGTCTTAATTTGTTTTTGAAATATAAATTTGTTTTTGAAATATAAAATTGTTTAGACTTGTTTAGTGCGTGTGTGTGTTTTTGGGATCCATGTGCTTAAAATTATTGTTGAGAGATGTTTTTGAGAGCTTAATATGTTGTTTGGATCATTGGTTGAGTTGCATACTTGATTGCATTCATATCTGTGTTTTATTCTTTCCTCGAAAAATTGTTTTGAAAAGCTGGCTCGACACCTCCTCGATAGTTGGCTATCTGTCGAGCTTCCTTAGCTTTTTCTTATCACAATCTCGCTAGCACCTCGACACCTGGTGGATCGATCGACAAACTTTCTGACCCCCCGTTAGCTTCTCGACACCTGGTGGATCAATCAAGCTTCTGTTCTTGTTTTTGGTGTTTCTTCCTCGACACCTTCTTGATACTTGAAGCTATCGACGGCCTTGTCCTCGATACCTTCCTGGACAGATGTCTCGATACCTCTCAACACCTGCATCTATCGAGATTTACTGAGGGCCTATATATTTGTTCTTCGCGATTCGCTCCTCATTTTTCTCGATCCCTCTCTCGACAAAAGCATCTCCTCACCTCCTAAACAATCTCATCTCACTCCAATCTTGATCCTCAAGGTTTCTTCGAGCTTTTTCAAGTTTTTCTTCACTTGGTAAGCTTCTAATCTCTTCCATATTCATGCATTTCATGTTTTGAAACCTAGGTTTTGGGGTTTTTGAAAAATTTTGGGGTTTTTCAAAATTGATGAGTTATTGTTGAAATTTTGGGTTGGGTTTTCACTTAAATAAGTTTAAAATCTCATGCATTGCATCACATTAGCATTATAATAGTATTGTCACATGATCATGCATTTCCCATGTATACGTACTCTCTTTTCAATATGCTTGTTATATTTGAATTGCTTGGGACTTTTCTGATTGTCTTTCTTTCTCTCCCTCTCTTTCTGTTTACGTTAGTCAGGTCTATGGCACCTAAGCGTAAATCTACTCCAGCTCAGAACCCTCTTTGTTTCGGAGCTTCTTCATCTTTTGATTCTGCTCCTCTCTCTCTTCGGTTCCGTGATGATGATGCCCACAAGGCATTCTCAGAGAACTTTTCTAGACGAGGTGTTCATTTGGAACGCCAAGTCATTCTGGCGAACTTCGCCGACACCGACCTTTCTGATGTCATTCACAGTCGGGAATGGGAGTCTCTTTGTGTCGAGCCCATCACTTGTCCTCTCGTGCTTATTCAGGAGTTCTACTCCAACATGCACGGGATTGACCATTCTATCCCTCACTTTTTCACTTGTGTTAAGGGTGTTAGTATTCCTGTCACACCGCAGCTTGTTGCGGATGTGCTTTAGGTTCCTAGGATAGCGTTTCCTGACTATCCTAGTCGTGAGCGTCTGCGGACTGTGTCCAAGGATGAGCTCATGGCTGCTTTCTTTGAGCATCCCTCAGATTAGGGTGGTCGCCAGTTCACATCCTATAAGGGCTTTGCAAAAGGCCCTAGGTTTTTTAACATTGCGATGACTTTTTTACTCCATCTACTCTTTCACTACAACTCCATCACAAAGCCTCGTGCTCGATTTTTGTTGTCTCTTCTTGAGCATCTTACTATAGATTTCCCTTCTCATTTCATTCTTTCTATTATAGATGTTCATCTAGATTCAGCGTCCTGTGATAAGCTCATCTTTTCTTTCGCTTTCACGAGGATCTTCTGCCATTTTTCTTTTCCTTTTCCCTCTTTCGGCCATTTTTCTTTCATGTGTGCCATAGACTACGCTACCGTTAAACGTAGCGAGGCACAGTTTAGGTCACGACAGACGGATTCAGCAGCTCCACCCTTCCGTTCTGCTCCATCCACATCCGCTCCCTCATCTTCTACGAGCGATGTGTCACTAGGAGACAGCATAGCGCAGCTGCAGCGCATGGATGCTCGCTTAGATACACTCTCTACGGAGTTGTATCAGGTGAACGTTCGTGTTGGTCATATTGCACGGCGACAGGCGTCCATGGGTGGTTATGCTTCTGAGGCTTCTCCTCCACCACCTCCTCCCGTGGCTTCTAATTCTGAGGATGATGACGGTGATGACGATGATGCTTCGGATGATGATGATGGAGATGCTAGCTCTACCAATGAGATGTCTACTTGACACTCTTTCCCTTTGTCACTCGTGACAAAAAGGGGGAGTAGTTTGGGATATAAGAGTAGTCTTTCTTAGGGGGAGAGTTAGTATAGGATCATTTTGTTAGGGGGAGTGTTGTTTCTTTTTAATGGATGTAGTGAGGATATTATGTATCTTTTCTTTTCCTTCTTTTATAGATACATTGTTCTTGTACATTAGGTCTTTTGACCATTTTTACACATACATTGTACTTATTCTCTTTATATGTGGATGTATGTTTCTTTTACCTACCATTACATGTGTTGTTTCTTTTCTCTCTTTATACACATGCTTCTTATTATTTTATGCAATCTATTTATTTTTGTTTCACACTAAGATGCCTTGATGAGTTTTGTTTAAAGTGTTTCAGAATTACAGGTTGTCAAAGTCTACTTGCCATAAACTCTCTTTTTGCAAAGTTTTTCAAGTGTTTGTGTTAGGATAGATTTTATTATATTCAACAAGTGAATATGAGTTGAGTGATTCATGACTTCTCTCATATGCTCATTTGTTTGTTGTGGTTTTGTCACAGATTGCCAAATGGGAGATTGTTAGGACATATGTGTTTCACTTGTTAGGAACATATGTCACTATTTTATGCAATTGGCTAATCCTTTGACAAAACGCATTTTACTTGTAATTGGGTAGATCTAGGATGTGTTTAATGCTTCAATAAATTGTGTTTCAAGATCAAGTGTTGAAGTCATCAAGTCTGTCCAAGAAAACAAGCTGAAAGTGCAAAAACATTAAAGCTCGACAACTAGCATGTGTCGAGGTTTAAGAAACTATTTCTGCCCGTGTGCTCGACAGCTAGCTCAACAGATTCTCGACACCTCCTATCTGTCGAGGTTTAAGAAAACAGCAATCTCATATGTTTTTCTTGGGATCAGTGATTATGTGTTTGGGCCTTCTTTTCTCCTAACCCTAGACATATAAAAGGATTGTTTTAATGGCCGTCAAAGAGTTCACAAGTTGTACAAGCATTAAGCAAACTCTGTTCAAGCAAATTGTGACCGGAGACAAAGTTCTTGCCCTAGTTCATCTCTTTCTCTTGAAAAAGTTGCTGTGTATTTGCACCATAGGGTTTTGTGACCAAGCATCTTCTTAATCTTCATCATGTAGATGAACTGAAGAACTTTGTAGCCAACAACCTTCTTAGTTGGTGATTGAAGTCGCGTACTGGGATCCGCGCATTGGTTAGTCACGTACTTGGGAGCCGTGCATCAAAAAAGGGAACTGTCACTACAGAGCAAGTCCAATTGGGTATTGGGGTAAGGGTTCAACTGTAGGTTGGTAAGGTACTTGGGATTCATTTACTTGTAACCACTTGTTATAATAATAGTGGAATTTCGGGAGTGGTGACCTGAAAATCACCCGGTGGGGTTTTTGCCGTTAGGTTTTCCCCATTCATAAACAAATCACCGTGTTATTTATTTTCCGCTGCATAATTAGTTTATTGGTGATTTGTTTGTACTACCACGCATTTTGCATGATAAATTGATTAATTAATAACTTGGCTAATTAATTAAATTTCAATCACAAGGGGTCAATCCGTTTATGGCCTATCATAGATCATATTATCGTCTAAATAGTATTCATTGATTAGGAATATAATAAAATAATGGTTCTAAAAGCCCATCCTTCACCAATCTTGAATATCATTTAGATTAATAAGATCTATACATAAGTGCCAAAACATACAGTACCAAAGGATGAAAACTTTCTCTTTAAAAATTAAAACATGTAAATTTCCATCTAGGAAATAATTATGGATAATGCTTTACCAAAACAAAAACACTTTCCTTTTGGTCATACTTTTGAGTCTAATTTCCTTTTGGCAACTAATAGGGAAACTAGCTTGCCTAACTGTTTGGTATTATAATTCTTCTTCTTACCACCCTTACCTTTCGGTTTAGGCTAAGAATTTGAATTAAATCATATTGATCCTAGCCTTAGCTTTTAGGATGTCTTCCATTGTGTAGAACTCACTCATTAATTTAGATAATATATAAAAATAAATTACTTATTTATTTTCAAAACAATCTAAACTGATCAAATGATTCTAACAAGAACTTATGGATCATATCCATATGAGATTAACAATTAATCTCTACATCCAGGAATTCCAATTCATTTTTAAAATAAAATATTTTCATAAAATAACATAGAATTGGAACTCCTTAAGTTTTTCTTAGCACTCAATATGATTTATATCGAACATCTCATTTAGACTTAATATAAAGTCTAAGTCTAGTACTAACTCTTGCATTTCATGCTATAGTACAATTGAGATAGAAGCCAATGTAACAATTTAGCATTTCAATGGAGACTATGATCACATCATAAGCTATCTTCCATCAATGCATCATGCATAGGAAATTATGGCAATGCTGAATCAAAACATATTTATGTACTTCAGCTCCTTTAAGCACCATGTCCAAAATTATTTCTTAGTTAATGTGATTCTATTAAAATAGTAGCTAGAGAACAAAATTATGATAACTTTATTTTGAGACTATGAACATAATTACAGGGATATTATATTTTGCATCCACAACCAGATAGTATGGAACCCAAAAAACATACTATACTAGGTGCAACGACAACCTACATTATATTTAGTATGGAACCCAAAAAACATACATTATATTTCACACAGAAACTTTCGCGACTTGTTGGGGTTTATGCCCTAAAATCTAATTTATTGGCATATCATAAATAATTAAGTTGTCTATATGAGACTATTTATGAACTAATGAGACATTATCATAGTCCTTGAGATACATTGTATGTGGTTTATGTGATTTAGTCATAGAAGATATAAATCACAAGTTCTTTGTAAACTCAGAATTTTAGTTCGTAGTCAGTGATGAAATTGGGCATTTCATTTGCAAAGACTATAACATATCAACTAAGATGATTTGTCTTGATCATGGAAGTGGAGACTTCTAGTTGATATGTTGATATGTTTTAAGAGTTAAGACATATTGAACTGGACCGCTGTGAGATTTATTATTCTCCTAACGATTGTCAAATGAATAATAAATCTCACGACTTCTATTTACATCAACTCTAAATCCTGAGAGAATAATGGACCTGATCATGAGGTGTAGGTTGCTTTGATATATCAGGAGTGAGATCCAAAAGTTACGGTCAAAACTTCAGTATGTTGGGCAGCCGCATTTAATGTTGATGGAACATATATTCTCAAGATGGAATTCATAATCTCTTAACGGAGATATAAAATATTCCCTTGAGATAAGTTTAATGGGTTTGGTTATTCAGAGTGTTGTGCCTAACCACTTTAGTAAGGAGTTACTAAAGTATAGATTTATGAAATTGGATTTCATAAATATATGATGAATAACATAAAGGATTAAACCGGGTACTCAAGGATTAAGATGTAGTAATCTTCAAAGTGGCAGTCAACATTCATGATTTTGTATTACTATGAATATTTTAATGAAGGAGTTGCATGTATAATAAAGTCTTGGGATATAATTTATTAATAAGGCCTAGAGTACAATTATATTCTTATAGTGGTATTGAATATAATTAATGGTAACTTTGGACTTGTCAAGAGTTGACAAAAAAGCCCAAGGTCCATTGGA
This sequence comes from Notholithocarpus densiflorus, assembly GCA_030021035.2. Taxonomy (NCBI): domain Eukaryota; kingdom Viridiplantae; phylum Streptophyta; class Magnoliopsida; order Fagales; family Fagaceae; genus Notholithocarpus; species Notholithocarpus densiflorus. The sequence continues at coordinate 9,758,789 of JARYZH020000006.1, read as the reverse complement.
GCTAGAGTCTTATTTGTTCCCTTTGGTCCCATCTCAAGCCATAAACTAAAGCCCAATTGGGTAGGCCCAAAAGGCTAACCCAATTAGATAATCAGTTTTTATTTAATAAGATTTACTAAATAAGTAACTACTGTGGTAGTGATAATGTACAATGATAAAAAGAAAAGAAAAGAGTTTTTCTCTACAAGGAGAAGAAGAAGGATTTTTTTCTTTAAGAATCAACGTACAAAAGACTGATTGAGAGACCACACTTCTTGGGCACCATGTGGAATTGAGATGAAGATTGAATGTATTCTCAAGTCTTGGTTTTGAATTTCACTGCATCAAGGTACGCTTTCTATTCTTTGTTCTAGAATTCAAGGTTACATGTTATCTCTCATGAATGAAGTAGATCCTTGATTGTTGCTTCCGCTGTGTGTTTTGTATAAGATGCAAAACCAGATTTTCCAACACGACTGTCTCGCGACTTTTTCGCTAGTGAAGCTTACCCGCGAAAAGTTTTGTGAAAACACAAAATTCAGACAAAAACTTTCGCGACTGTCTCACAACTGTTTTGCTAGTAAAGCTTACCCGCGAAAAGTTTTGTGCTTCAGAACAATGTTATTAATTCCATTCCGTTCCGGCCGAAATTTCTCGTGCCGGTGTGCAATCCGGAATGGTACAACCACCCATTCCACCTCAGGTCAAATTTCGGCCTGTTTCGGGGTGTTTCGGCCGTTCCGGTCAATTCTAGCCAATTTCGGGTGGAATGGGAATTTTGGCCGGTACTGGTTTTGCCTTTAAAAAAAAAAAAATTTCTATCTTGCAACTACATTGTTTTACATCTCAAATCAGATGTTCACAGATCCATTCACACATGTAAAGCTTCTATTTTGACAAGATCTAAAGCTTTAAATTCATAAGAAAATAATCACAACCCAAAAAGAAATTAAGAAGAGAGAAGGAAATTAACAATAATGGCAGTGTCCAACCTTCATCTGCATGCTCTATCTTTTCTTTTCCCTTTTCATTTTTGGCTTCATTTTCTTTTTGCACTACATTTTTTCGCTTGCTTGTCTTCACGTTTCGTCAAACTTTCAGAGTGCTAAGAGCTTAAGACTTTTTTCTTTGCTAAAAAACTGAAACTTGTTATTTCTGAACAATGTGGTTTTGTAAAGTTTTTAATGGTTCCTACTTCCGAGACATAATTGTCTTTTAGTGATCTGAAAATTATTATTTTATTTTATTTTTGAATGGTGTGATGGACTGATGGGTTATTACTTATTAGTATCTACTTGCCTATTGAAGTACATTGGATATAGAATGTAGGCGTGGAGTTTTCTTTACCACACAATGTGAGGGAATTAATTTATTATAATAATAAGTATGAAAAAAAATTATACTATATATATTTTTTTAATTTTTTTTAAAAACCCGAAACACTTTGAAACAGTACGCTGGAATTGGCCGATACCGAAATATTCTGTTCCACTGGACAAACCGAAACAGGGTCCGAAACGGAATTAATAACAATGCTTCAAAGGCATTTTTCGCGAGTAATTTCGCGAGAAGCTAACTCGCAAAAACCCATGTTTTCAGTTTTTGAAGGGAAAATTTGGAACAGTTGTCAACGGTTTTCATGAATAAGGAACCACCATATGAACATAATAGAAGGAATTTGATATCAAAACTGAAATTTCATTGATGCTATAGCCTTAAAGATCAATTTAACATACTTAAATTCAAATTTAAACAACATCATAACACCAATATCAGTTTTCATCAAATCATAGTTTCAACAACCATGCAAAAAATTAAATGCATAATCTTCTGACAACATGAAACTATTATCTCTAATTCCAAAACTCATAAAACATGTTATACAGATTCGAAATTGAAGACCACTCTGATACCATTTGTTGGAAAATACATGTTTGTATTGCATACAAAACATACGCAGCGGAAAAGTAACAGATCTACTTCATTCGCAATTGATAACATGTGCTATGTAAGTTTCAGAATTTGAAAACAAGGAAGCGTACCTTGGTACGGTTAATTTCAAAATCAAAGATGAAAAATACTTGGAAACACTTTTAATCTTCACTCCAATTCTGCTTGATGCCCAAGAAGTGTGGTCTCTCAATCAGTTTTCAAGGAGAGAATAAAAGAGTGTCCAACACTCACATACACCATTTCATTCCTTATATGATCTTAATGTAAGACTCTTAAAAGACTTAATGAAATTCTGTATGTTTCTTTCCTTATATATATATATATATATATATATATATATAAATAACTGATTATCTAATTGGGCTAGCCTTTTAGGCCATTCCAATTGGGCTCTAGTATGTGGGTTGGAGTGGGACCAAAAGAGAACAAATAAGACTCTAGCACGGAACATATATTCTCAATATGTTGGGCAGCCGCATTTAATGTTGATGGAACATATATTCTCAAGATGGAATTCATAATCTCTTAACGGAGATATAAAATATTCCCTTGAGATAAATTTAATGGGTTTGGTTATTCAGAGTGTTGGGCCCAACCACTTTAGTAAGGAGTTACTAAAGTATATATTTATGAAATTGGATTTCATAAATATATAATGAATAACATAAAGGATTAAACCGGGTACTTAAGGATTAAGATGTAGTAATCTTCAAAGTGGCAGCCATCATCATCAGCATCATCACTGCCGAAGCCATCATCACTCTCATCCTCAGAGGTTGGCGGAGATGGAGTGGAAGCGACAGTGAAACCAACCATGACAGCCTGTTGTCGTGCGATACAACCAACACGGGTGTTCACCTGACACAACTCATCACTGAGAGTGTCAAGGCGAGCATCCATGCGAACAAGCTGTGCCATGATGGCCTTAAGAGTCACTCCACCTGCTGAAGATGAAGGAGCGAAGGTGGATGGAGCAGTAGAAGCTGGAGGAGCTGCTGCCTCTGTCCGGGGCTGCCACGAGCAAAGCTATGCAATACTGCGCTTAACGGTAGTGGCGTCAATGGCATACATGAAAGTGAAGTGGGGAGACACGGGATAGGAGACAGAAAAATGGCGAAGGAGCCACGTGATAGCCGAAGGAAAAATGAGCTTATCATGGGTCGCTGTATCCTTATAGACATCTATAAGGGATAGTATAAAGTGAGAAGGGAAGTCAATAGAGAGATCCTCAATGGGGGATAACAAAAACCGAGCACGAGGCTCTGTGATAGTGTTATAGTGAGACAATAGATGGAGAACAAATATCATCACCATGTTTAGGATTCTCGGACCTTTAGCAAAGGCCGAGTATGAGGTGTTTTGGCGATTACCCCAAGAAGAAGGTGTCTCACAAAATAGAGACGAGAGTTCATCTTTGGACACTGTCCTCAGAAGCTCACAGCCAGGGTAGTCAGGATGCGCTAACTTAGGGACGTGTAGTACCTCGGATACAATACCCGGAGTAACTACTATGTGTATACCCCGAACGTGAGTGACAAACTGGGGTATAGAGTAATCAAATCCGTGCATATGGGAGTGGAATTACTATATGATCACGAAAGGGCACGTGACCGAGGCGCCACATAGTGGCTCCCAACTCCTACTGTAGATGACAATGGGTAGGTCAGTGTCAGAAAAATTTGACAGAATAACTTAGCATTCCGAATGAATGCCTCGTCGTGAAAAGTTCTCCAAGAAGTTCGATTTGGCCTTCTCATCACGGAACCGTACGTGAGATGGAGTAGGGTCAAAAGGACAAGAAGAAGAAGATGCCCCGGAACGAAGAGGATTCCGGGACGGAGTGGATTTACGTTTAGGTGCCATGACGCAACTAACGTAAGAAGGAGAGAGAGAGACAATCAGAAAAGCACCAACAAGATACAATATAACAAATATAGAAACTTGAAGGTACGTATGCATAAACATGTGACATGCAAATATAAATGCATCATGGGCTCAGCCCAATCCAAACCTACCAGCACACAACATAGCAACAAAGTAAACACACATCTAAAATGCATGAAACATTGTTATAATGCACATGTGATGCAATGCATGAAGATTTAGAAATCATTTAAACAATACCCATCCCAAAAATTTCACAAGAACTTCATTAATTTTGAAAAATCCCAAAATTTCTTAAAAAAACAAAAGTTAGGTCAAAAAACATGAAATGCATGATAGAATGAGTGAAAAAGATCATAACAAACGAAAGAAGATGATCTTTAGGCTAAAAATCTCTTGGGAATGAAGTTTAGAGAGAGAAAAGTGTGTTTGGGAGGTGAAAAGGCTAAAATTAGTCGAGAGAGATCGAGGAGAGGTGATTTGAAACCGTGAGGAGCCTTTATATAGAAACTTCATAAAGCTCGATCAATCGAGAGCTATCGAGCTTTAAAAAGGCATGTTTTAGCTATCGAACTAGCTATCGAGGATCTAACGAGAGGTTTCCTCATCAATGAAGCTCGATGGATTGAGGTAGCTATCGAGCAACTATTGAGGAGACAGAAAGTTTCTCGATGGATCGAACTAGCTATCAAGAGCTATCAAGAATGCGATAAAAAATAGCTGAAGGGTCTCAATAGATAGCTTATCTATCGAGAGTTATTGAGAAGCTATCGAGATTGCTTAAAAACAGTTTTTCAAGGAAGAGAAAAATACAGATATGAATGCAATCAAGCATGCTACTCTACCAAAGATCCAAACAACATTTTAAGCTTTTAAAAACATCTCTCAACAAGAAAAATGTTAAGCACATAGATCCAAAACACACACACACACTAAACAAGTCTAACCAATTTTATATCTCAAAAACAAGTTAAGACAGTTTAGTGAGCATACATTAACACATGTATTCCTTGTGATGGCCAAATCACATTGTACCTACACATGTATCAAAAGTAGCAAAGAATATTGCGTGTTGTGTGTGAAAAACATCGCAAGATTGCATAAGTGTCTACATGTTATGACAATTTGAGATATGAGAAAATCACTTTAACTTACACACAATTATAACTGTTTGATGGGAACTATCACCTTCGAAGTACATCCTATAACTCCCACATCTCCTAGAATACACGCTTGCAATCTTATATAAAGCATTTTGATCTTTTTGCTTTTATTTTTCTTTGCATATTTTTCTTTTAAGCAAACCATGCATGGGCATATATGAGAGAGAAAAGAAATACCCAATTATGTTAAGCATTTGACATTTCACTTTTGCTATGCTGAAGCATACAAATGTCATTTCATGATTGGCGGGCAACAATGATGAGATGGTTATTTATGCTTTTCTCTTAGGATTTTCTAGTCCTTCCCATCAAAAAGAGTGATACGAGTGTTAAGTATAAGAGATTACTTAATCTTACTCATCACAAACACGAGTCACAGAGCTCACTTGCTTAGTTGTGCATAGAGATGCTCATCTAAGCTACAAAAGATACAAAGTTTAGAAAACTTTGTTTCAATGGCCATCCAAGGTACACAAGTACCAATGTACACAAACACACACTGTTTTTGTATTTTTCTGATTTTTTAATTTTTTTATAATTTTTATATATGAAAAATAAAATAAAATAAAAACTGAAAAATAACCACAAAAAAAAAAAAACATGTTAAACAAAGAAATGCATAAAACTAGATGCAAATGCATGAGGAAGAAGGAGGAGAAGGAAAGATCAATCCATGGAGATGACACCAATGTTTTGGCGAAGGAATTCAAATCGTTTGCTATCAAGAGGTTTGGTAAACAAATCAGCCTTCTGATCATCAGTGTTAATAAACTCAAGAGTAAGAGTACCATCTTCGACAAGCTCCCTAATGAAGTGATATTAAATCTCTATGTGTTTAGTTCAAGAATGTTGAACCAGATTCTTAGAGATGTTGATGGCACTAGTATTGACATAGTAGATAGTAAGATGCTCTTGACAAATACCATAATTATGGTGGAGTTTTTGCGTCCATAGAAGTTGGGTGCAACAGCTACCGGCAGCGATATACTTAGCTTCTGCAGTGGATAATGAGATGGAATTCTTCTTTTTTCTCATCTAGGAAACAAGATTATTACCCACATAGAAACAACCCCCTGATGTACTCTTTCTATCATCAGCATTCCCAGCCCAATCAGCGTCAGAATACCCAGCTAAGACATCATTTGTGTCCTTGTGGTACCACACACCAAAGTCGGCAGTGGTTTTGACATACTTTATGATTCTTTTCAAAGTAATCATATGAGACTCTTTGGGATTAGCCTGATATCTAGCACACACTCCCACACTGTAACTAATGCCAGGTCTACTAGTAATAAGGTAAAGAAGACTACCTATCATGCTTCTATAAAGAGATGAATCTACATTTTTACCTAACAAGTCAACAATGAGTTTAACATTTGGGCTCATAGGGGTTCTAACAGAACTAGCAGATTCTAAACCAAAATTTTTCACAAGATTTTTAGCATATTTAGATTAAGATAGGAATATACGTGAATCTTTTTGACGAATCTGCAATCCAAGGAAGTGAGTCAGCTCTCCAATCATGCTCATCTCGAACTCGGCCTGCATGAGTTTTGAGAAGCTATAGGCAAGTTCATCCTTAGTTGACCCAAAGATGATATCATCAACGTAGACTTGAGCAACTATCAACTCGCTGTCTTCCCTTTTTATGAAGAGAGTTTGATCTGCTTTTCCTCTTGTGAACCCATGTGACACCAAGTATTGTGTGAGCCGATCATATCAAGCTCTAGGGGCTTGCTTTAACCCATAAAGTGCCTTCTTGAGATACAACACATGATCCGGAAAGTGTGGATCAATGAATCCTTTTAGTTGAGCTACATAGACATCTTCTTTAAGGATCCCATTCAAGAAAGCAGTCTTCACGTCCATTTGATAGAGCTTGAACTTCAAGTGACATGCCAGGGCTAGGAGAATTCTGATGGACTCCATATGGGCTACCGGAGCAAATGTCTCATCATAGTCTACTCCTTCCATTTGTGAGTATCCTTGAGCTTCAGGACGAGCCTTGTTGTGGATCACATTACCCTCCTCATCAGTTTTATTGTAGAATATCCACTTTGTGCCAATGATGTGCTCACCCTCCGGTCTAGGTACTAAAGTCCAAACATCATTCCTCTGAAACTGAAGCAGTTTATCATGTATAACTTCAACCTAGCTTTCATCTTGAAGAGTTTCCCCAACTTTAGTGGGTTCAACCTGTGACAAGTAACAAGAATAAGACAAAGTTAGCAACACATTTATCAACTGTACGCTTCCATAGTATAAGTTCATTCATGTTTCCCACAATAACTTTAGGAGGATGATTCAATTTGATCCTGGAAGAAGGTCCTTTCTCCTCATGGAATTTAGAATTAGGTGAAGTAGATATGTCGGCTGAATTTTCTACAACACTTGGAGTATCGGGAGGACTTGGAGATGCAGGTTCTTGTTCAACAATTTCTTGAACTTCCTTGGGCTCAGGAGGAAGAATTTCTTTGGGGATTTCCTCACCAAATTTATCAAAACCAGATTCTGAGGATTCATCAATAACAACATTCACTGTTTCCATTACCTTCATGGTTCTTTTTTTGTATACCTGATAAGCCTTGCTTGTAGAGGAGTATCTCAGAAATATTCCTTCATTGCTTTGGGAATCAAATTTTCCCACATTCTCTCTATCCTTGAGAATGAAACAAGTACTTTCAAAGATTTTGAAATACTTAACATTTGGCTTCCTTCGCTTCCATAACTCATATGGAGTCTTCTTGGTACCGGGTCTAAAATACACCCTATTAACCGTATGACAAGCAGTGTTAACAGCTTCTCCCCACAAGTTTCTAGCCATATCCTTATTGTGCAACATGGCTCTAGCCATCTCTTGAATCACCCTGTTCTTCCTTTCTACTACACCATTCTGCTGAGAAGTAATAGGAGTAGAGAATTCTTGAGATATACCTGATCTTGTACAAAAGGACTCTATATATGAGTTCTCGAATTCTTTACTATGATCACTTCAAATTCGATCAATCTTCAGGCTCTTCTCATTCTGCAATCTAGTACACAAAGCTTCAATGTGCTCAAGAGCATCAGACTTGGATCGTAGAAGTATGACCCGAGTGTACCTAATGAAGTCATCTACCACAACCATGATGTATCTCTTTCCACAAAAAGACTCGGTTCAAGTTGGACCCATAAGATCCAAATGTAGTAGCTCCAACGGTCTGGATGTAGCAGATGTCTGAGTACCCGGATGTTTAGCTTTCCTCTGTTTCCCAAGCTGACATGGTCCACACACCACATTGCTCACTCTACTGAGCTTTGGTATCCCCAATACTGACTTATGCTTAGATACAATTGAAAGATGTTTGTAACTAGCATGTCCCATCCTTTGGTGCCATAGATCTTCATTTGGTAAACGAATGCTATTGCACACAATATCAGCATCAGGAACCAAGCCATAACAATTGTCTAGAATGCGAACACCACTTATGAGCTTCTTTCCAGACTCATCCATGACAAGGCATTTTCCCTTTGAGAATAGTACCATGAAGTCTTGATCACATATCTGACTTATGCTCAACAGGTTCACTTTCAGACTTTCTACATATAGAACATTTGCAATGTTTGGCAGTCCAAGTAGATAGATGATTCCCTTTTCTTTAATCTGTGATTTGCTCCCACCACCAAAAGTGACATTACCACCTTTCTTAGACTCGAAAACCTTGAAGAGAGATCGGTTTCCAGTCATATGTCTTGAGCAGCCGCTGTCAAGGTACCATAAGCATGTGTCCATAACTTTAAATGCAGACTTCATCATGAAGCGCACTTCGTGCTTAGATGACAGATCAGTGGGAATGGTGTTTTCTCTCATCAGCCTGTTATGAACTAAACCTTTAACTTTCACTCTTCTCAGATGACCTCCTTTGCACATTTTCATTCTGAGACAGTCTAGTTTCTTCTTAGTCAAGCTGATATCTTTTCCAATAATCATCATAATAGAATTCAAATAACTTTGAGACTTGCATTTTCTAAGACACTAAAACAAGTAAAGATTAGAAAAACAAGATGTATTTGAAAGCAAAGATCTTTTCAAGCCAGTTGCAGCCATGACAACAGGGGTCAATGGATTACACAGCAAAGATTAACCATAATCAGAGTGTGCCCACTCTGATACCACTTAATAGGCCAATAATGTATTGACCCCTTATGATGAATTAATTTATGAATTAGCCAAGTTTATTAATTAATCAAATTAACATACAAAATGCGTGGCAGCACAAACAAATCACCAATTAAACTAAATGCAGCAGAAATTAAATTGACACGGTGATTTGTTTACAAATGGGGAAAACCTACACAGCAAAAACCCCACCAAGTAATTTTAAGGTCACCACTCTCGAGAATCCATTATTATCAAAACAAATGGTTACAAGTAAAGGAATTCCAGTACCTTATACCAACCTATAGTTGAACCCTTACCCCAATACCCAATTGGACTTGTTCTGTAGTGACAATCCCTCCTTTCAATGCATGGCTCCCAGTACGTGACTAACCAATAGATGCGCGGATCCTAGTACGTTACTTAATCACCAACTTGAGAAATATGTTGGCTGCAAAGTTCTTCAGTTCATCCAGACGATGAAAATCAAGAAGCTCCTTGGTCACAAGACCCTACGGTGTATAAACACAGCAGCTTCTTCAAGAGAAAGATGAACTAGGGCGAATTCTGTCTCCGGTCACAATTTGCATGAACAAGACTTTGCTTCACACTTGTGCAACTATGCAACCTTTGACGGCCCTCAAAATAATCCTTATATATGTTTAGGGTTGTGAGAAAAGAAAGCATAAACACATACTCACAGATTGGATGAAAAACAGCTCTGAAAAACTGTGTTTCATAAACCTCGATAGATAGCCATCTATCGAGCTAGCTGTTAAGCCATGGGCTGAAGCAGCTTTTAAACCTCGATAGATGCTAGCTGTTGAGCTTTAAAATCCAGCACTTTCTTACTTGATTCTTGGACAAACTTGCATGGCTTTAACACTTGAACTTGAAACCTTATTCTTTGAAGTATTAAACACATCCTAGATCTACCCAATTACAAGTAAAGTGCATTTTGTCAAAGGATTAGCCAATTACATAAAATATTGACATATATTCCTAACATTGAATCACATATGTGCTAACAAACTTTTCTTCATTTGCATCATTAAAACTCTTGAATATTTAAATAGTTTCACTACTAGCCAAAATACTCACCAAAAAAAAAAAAAAAAGATATTCTTAGGCTCTTATCTCAATTGTGCAGTCAAACCTTCTCTACTCAAGTATTTTGGGTAGTCTCATCTCTCAAAATATTTGTCATTATACGCTGACTTAAATTAGATTATATATAGCTAGGGTTTCAACCTTATTTTCTAAAAACCCCCTTAGTAATATTAATTATAAAATTGACCCCATAAACAAAATTACATAAATACCCCTCCTTTTAAATTTTTTTTTTTTCGGGTATTAGAGTTTGTCTTTGTTAGGATTAATTCCCTTAAATCCTATTGTATGATGCTATGTATGATACTATGTATGTTATTATGTATGACTTATTGTTGTGATTAATAAAGTTATTTTATTATTATCTAAAATAATGGTAACATGTATATTCAGACATTATCATATAGCCCATGAGATGCATAGTATGTGATTTATGTAAAAAGTCACAGAAGATATAAATCACAAGTTCTTTGTAGATTCAAAATTTTAGTTCGTAGTCGGTGATGAAATTGGGCATTTCATCTGCGAAGACTATAACATATCAACTAAGATAATTTGTCTTGATCATGGAAGTTAAGACTTCTAGTTGATGTGTTGATATGTTTTAAGAGTTAAGACATATTGAACAGGACCACTGTGAGATTTATTATTCTCCTAAAGACTGTCAAATGAATAATAAATCTCACGACTTCTTTTTACATGAATTCTTAATCCTAAGAGAATAATGGACCTGATCATGAAATGTAGGTTGCTTTGATATATCAGAAGTGAGATCTAAAGTTACGGTCAAAACCTTAGTATGTTTGGCAGCCACATTTAGTGTTGATGGAACATATATTCTCAAGATGGAATTCATAATTTCTTAAGGGAGATATAAAATATTCCCTTGAAATAAGTTTAATGAGTTTGTTATTCAGAATGTTAGGCCTAACTACTTTAGTAAATTGTTACTAAAGTATATATTTATAAAATTTAATTTCATAAATATATGATGAATAACTTAAAGGATTAAACTGGGTACTCAAGGACTAAGATGTAGTAATTTAAAAAGTGGCAGTCTACATTTATGACTTTGTGTTACTACGAATATTTTATGAAGGGGTTGCATGTATAATAAAGTCTTGGGATATAATTTATTAATAAGGCCTAGAGTGCAATTATATTTATATAGTGGTATTAAATATAATTAATAGTAACTTTGGACTTGTCAAGAGTTGATAGAAAAGCCCAAGGCCCATTGAAGCTAATGTCTTATTTGTTCCCTTTTGGTCCCACTCTAAGCCACAAACTAAAGCCCAATTGAAAATGACCAAAAAGCTAGCCCAATTAGATAATCAGTTATTAGGAGAGAAACATACAGAATTTTGTAAGTTAATGAAATGGTTTGTATATGAGTGTTGGACACTCTTACATTCTTTCTTGAATATACACATATAACTGATTGAGAGACCACACTTCTTGGGCATCAAGTGGAATTGGAGTGAAGATTAAAATTGTTCTCAAGAACTTCTGATCTTTGGTTTTTAATTTCTCCACACCAAGGTACACTCTCTTGTTCTTATATTTTGAAACTTACATAGCACATGTTATTAATTGCGAATGAAGTAGATCCGTTAATTTTTTGCAACATATGTTTTGTATGCGATACAAACATGTATTTTTTCCATCAGTCTTGATCATGGAAGTGGAGGCTTCTAGTTGATGTGTTGATATGTCTTAAGTGTGTGAGACATATTGAACTGGACCGCTGTGAGATTAATTATTCAATTAACAATTGTCACCTGAATAATTAATCTCACAACTTCTAATTTCATCAACTCTCAATCCTGAGAGGATAATGAACCCGATCATGAAATGTAGGTTACTTTGATATATCAGAAGTGAGATCTAGTTTAATGGTCAAATCCTTAGTACAAATACCTATAAAAAAAATAAAATAAAAAATAAAAATAAAAAATTTAGAGATAATTACAATATGCTGCTAACACTCAAACCATTTCTCCCTTAGACTCCCAAATACTTTATGCATGAGAAGATGTCAATTTAGCTACACGGCCCTCAACATACTTATACAAAACTTGAATGTGAGAAAACACATCTATTATAGCATCATCATCCTAACATTCCATCTTTATAAAATACAATTGGTGTATAGTAGTAAGTATGTGGACGGATATGATTCCGCTTCTTTCACAAAAAGCATGTTTTAAAAATTCAACACACACAAAGAATGCTAAATGTATAGCATAGGTATAATAACACGTTAAATTTTTTTTTTTTTTAATCATGATTAAAAAAAATAAGGAAACAATTGCCAACTACTTTTTAAACAATGTGTTTCAACCTAATATGGTTTTCGTTTCAATGACAATTTGTTGAGGAACACAATAAGACATATTGTCAAAGTATATAACATGAAAATTTGTCCGAAGATAATCTTAAATTTGAAAATTTCAAGAAATTTCAAAAATATGTAAATTTTCAAATTAGATTAACTCCATATTTGCAAAGATTTTTTTTTTTTTTTGGAGAAACCATATTTTCAAAGAATTTAAAATTATAATGTGGTGCCTGCACCATTTAAAAACTTGAATTAAAATTAAGAACTTCCTTCTTTATTCTTTTTTTTTTTTTTGCAGAGAGTTTCAACTTATGACATCCGCTCCTGATGATAGCTCTTTATCATTAAACCAAGACACCAATCGGTTTTTGGTGTAGGTAGGGATTGAACCCTAGATCTCTTATTCAACCATCAGAGACTTTACTAGTTGAGTTAACTATATAATCCACAAGAACCTCCTTAATAACTAGTTAATGTAAGTTTAAGTTAATTTAAGGGTATGTTCAGTATACCGTAATAAGCACTGTAATGTAATATGGTTTTCGTTTCAATGACAATTTGTTGAGGAACACAATAAGACATATTGTCAAAGTATATAACATGAAAATTTGTCCGAAGATAATCTTAAATTTGAAAATTTCAAGAAATTTCAAAAATATGTAAATTTTCAAATTAGATTAACTCCATATTTGCAAAGATTTTTTTTTTTTTTTGGAGAAACCATATTTTCAAAGAATTTAAAATTATAATGTGGTGCCTGCACCATTTAAAAACTTGAATTAAAATTAAGAACTTCCTTCTTTATTCTTTTTTTTTTTTTGCAGAGAGTTTCAACTTATGACGTCCGCTCCTGATGATAGCTCTTTATCATTAAACCAAGACACCAATCAGTTTTTGGTGTAGGTAGGGATTGAACCCTAGATCTCTTATTCAACCATCAGAGACTTTACCAGTTGAGTTAACTATATAATCCACAAGAACCTCCTTAATAACTAGTTAATGTAAGTTTAAGTTAATTTAAGGGTATGTTTAGTATACCGTAATAAGCACTGTAATGTAATAGTTATTTAATTTGGTTTAGATATTTACTAGTTTGGTTATATTTTTATTACAATGATTAGTCATTCCTTATGAATAATTTTTTTTTTTTTTTAGAGTTTCAAACTTATGGCGCCCGCTCCTGATAATAACTCTTTATCATCAAATTAAGACACCAATCGGTTTTGTAATAGCTATTCATTAGTAGGCGTATTAATTTCTAAAATAAATATATTTCTAAATAAACAAACTTTCCATATATACATAATAATTATGAAAATTAAAAGTAATAAATAATAAATAATCTTTCTTTCAAATTTAAAAAATATTATTTTTTAGGAAATATAATTATACAAGATATTTCCTAAAATATATCTTAAGTTTTATTCTAATGTTACAATTTAGATAATTTGATTTAAACATTCTATTATCTTGAAGGTTCTATTCTTGTGTTGTCACCAAACAAATGAATAGTAATAAGTATTACATTACAACATCTTGTATTCCTTGTAATAATTATTCTTATTCCTATGTAATCACCAATATAGTCTACCAAATGTACCCTAAATGTTAATTCCTTGAGCAACACACAGTTGTGTTCCGCGTGGTATATAAGTAATTGGTAACTGTGTTTTATATTAAAATTTCCTATGAAACAATACCTTTATGGTGTGTTTGGATGACATGATTTGGGCAATTGGATTTGGATTTGGATTTGGATTTGGGTGATTAAAATCCAAATAACTTGTTTGGGAAGTTTAAAAAAGGTCAAGGATTTAGATTTGACAAATCCATCAAGAATTTTAAACCTTCAAAATGCTTGGATTTGAAATAACTACTAAAATCAATGGATTTGAAATCCCTTAATTTCAAATCTATTAATTTAAAATTTAAATTCAAATCCAAGTTCCCAAACGCAACCTTAACATTTAAATATTAAGAGATGGGTGTATATGAGAGTGTAAACTAGTAATGTCACATACACATCCATTGGGGCCAATTAAGTGAGCACACTTGGAATTTACTTAAACCAAGTTATCATCATGCATGCATGACATGTGGAACCCACTTGCACCAAACTATCACGCATGCATGAAATGTGGAATCCAATTACACCAAACTATCATGCATGCATGACATCTGGAATTCAGTTACACCGAGCCATCATGCATGCGTGACATCTAGAATCCACTTACACCAAGCTACCATGCATGTGAGACATCTGTAATTCCTCTAAGTAACCTTGTTTGAATGTATTAAAATAAAGAAATGAAAGGTAAGTAACTTTGTTTGTAAGTAACATAAAGGAAAATGAATGGAATAATTTTAAGACAATATTATTATATTAGACCCCTATTTTAAAATAAAATCCTAAATATCTAAGGCTATTTTTGGATTTTTAGTGAAAATCTCATTAAACTTAATTTCATTCCCTTTGATTCCTCCCAACTTTGGGGTAAAAAAAAATTAGGTTTTGAGGAAATAGAGAGGAATGAATGTTCCCTCATACCCATTCTATTTCCTCTCACTTAAACTACAAAACAAGATAATAGTATTTCCATTCCCTTTATTAAAACTCTCAAACGAGAGAATGGAATGAATATTCCAAAATAACTCATTCCCTCTACCCAAACGAAGTGTTAACAACTTGAATTCTTAGAAGTCAAGTTGCCTTGGAATTTTTTTTATATAATTTTTATTTATAAGTGGTCAGAATGAACTCAAGGCTTCAAAGATCAAGTTGTTAGTAAAAAATAATAATAATAATAATAATTGAACTATATTTTTAGAAACTTGAGTTCCAATTGGGTAAAAAATTTTGAGAACACCACATCAATCACTACCAGCTCAGCCAATGTGGCCTATAACTTGATTTTATAGAAATTTAGAAGCACTAAGAGCTCAATTTTACAAAAATCGAGTTTTTTTTTTATGAATAAAAAATGGGTAGGGGGGGCAACCAACGTGGTAATCCTACCTGGCGTTACCATAGTAACACCTTACCCGCTAGGTCTGGGACCCTGCTGGGGTGTAGGGGACCACGGTGAGTCATAGTTTCCCAGCCCCATAAGGGACACTAGTGAACCTTGAGCTGTTGAGGGAGGTAACCCAAGTGAGTCCATATTCGGACTCGAACCTTAGACTTAACACTCAACGCATCTTGTACGTCACCCAAGACCATTAGACCACACCCCTTGGTGGTTTTACAAAAATCTAGTTGTAAAAGAGGGCTACCACCCTAAATATTTTGAAAATGGGATTGTTTGGCTATAAAAATCACCAACAAAGATCAAACAACCAAAAACACTGTAGTCCCCATCAAGCCATTATGACTAGGATGTGAGTGTGTAGGACTCTCACAATTTTTGGTTGATTTTATACTTTTGGGGTGTACATTATATTCATTTATAAATGAAAACTTTTTATTCATATAACTATTTAGGATTATAGGAAATTATACTAATTTTATGTGGTATCAGTTTGGTTATAGCACCCACTAAAAAATTAATATGACTACATATATTGAAAATCTAATTGTTAGATTACATGTTCTTTATGTTTTTAGCACACATGTTAAATTTCATACCAATAAGATGTTATTTATTATGCATAAATTTAGACTACAAAAAATTAAAATTTAAATATTTGATTGATGACATATCTATTAATCTTTAATCTTTTGAAAATTTTGCAAGTATGGAGAATATAAGAAAAAGATGTAATCCAATTGTACATTTGTCAAAATTCGCATCTAATAAAAAAATATTGAGTGAAGTTGTAGCCAAAATTTTATTGTTTTATGTGTGTACAAAACATCAAAAAATATTTTGTTGCTATTTCAAAGTTGCAAACAGACACAGGAAAATATATCAATTTTTTAGAAAACTTTTTTTCTAATAACAAACCGAGAGTAAAGTTGTTCCATATCAAGAACCTTGTGGCTCAATGACACTAATTGATCTCTCCCATCAAGTGAATTTGGATTTGAATTCTTCCTCCTCCAGATGTTGTAGGGAATAAAAAAAGGGGTCTACCCTATTAAAAACTGAAAGGTATATGAGTGATTTTCTTGACACATCAAGAAAATAATGGCGCATCACCATATGAAACATCTACAATAATGGCATGCTTCATGAGAAAACGTTGGACATTGTCAGAAAACGCCGTGGCTTGCAAAACTTATTTAGGATCAAAATGTCATTTAAATTCCATACTATATGTAGAAATGATACATATCATGCAGTAGATTTGAAATTAAATGCACCTGCCATTTATGCAGTTCTTCAACCTTAAAATAATAAATGTACTTGCATATAAATATTGGGAGAAGAAGCTCCACCAATTCAGTGTAAGCAAAATCCATATAGATCACAGTTCCAAGTGAAGCAAAACTAAAACGATATGCAGAAGGTTTCACACCAGATGGTCTTTTTGGTCGTCCTCTTGATCATTGTGTCATGTTAGCCGCTCTCTTTCTCTCTGCGCAATGAATTTGAACCATTTGAGTTACAATAATAATAATGGTGTCAAACATACTAATATATACAGCAACACTCTTTAATTTAGTTTACATATATAAAATGATACCTCATTCTTTTTTTCTTTTGATGAGTATAATTTACTGGGAAAGAGTTAGTTTGTAATAAAATTAGATAAGTTGGACGTTTACTAAATAGAAAAAAAAAAAAATGTTGGTTGCAGATGGGCCGATGGGCGGTGAAGGTGTTAGAATTATGGGCCCTCAAAAACAATACTATGCATTTTTATTTGATAATAAAATTTTATTTTCACATTCATAATTTTTGTAAGTATATTTCATTGTTTAAATGTGGCATGTGATGTCACCTCTGTAGAAAAATCATGTTAATGGTTAAGGAACCAAAAACAGAGAGTAATGATTTTTCATAGATTATTAAATTGTTCTAGGTTGTGGATATTAATTGAATATTACCACTGAAACCTACACTTGTTGTGCTGCTATATGATATGATGATTTACTCCATCATTGAGCTAGTGACTTTGAGCAGACAAGTGGGTGTAATGTAACAAGTACATACACTGAATTGGATTTGATCAAGGACACCTTATGGAGTGATCACTATTAATTAAAAGGTTGTTCTATCACAATTTTTCTATTGTCCTCAAACATGAGGGGTTTGTGTATATTTATTTATTATGCACATAACTTTGACAATGTCAACTAGTGATGCCAATTTTAAAAGCTATATACAGACACGTTGGGTTATGTGTGTAATAAGTAAAATATATAAATGCTCAATAATGAATTTACCAGTCTCTAAAGAAGATAGTATATTCAGTTGATTTTCATATTGAAGTTGGACTCAAAACAAAACCGGCCGGTGACATTTTTCAAAAATGTTTTTCATATATATAATATTGTATATATATATTTTAAGAGTTTTTTAAAGATATTTTGGAGTCCAATAGAAATTATGAAATCAAGAAATTAAGGCATAAGCTAGGGACATGACAGTGATATTAATCTAGTCCTAGTGGCTTGTGGGAATATAGTATGGTGGAAGGACATAGATATAAAATTGTAAGTAATGGAACCTCATTTGTAATTCTCTAATCTTCAAGGGTCAATTGCAATGTGTTGATGGACATTATTGCAATTTGTAGAAGTTCAAATATTTTCTTGATATGGTTGAGAAAATTAAGGAATAATTTTGAAAGAGTTTCAAGATAAGTCAATAACGTTCAAAAAAGTTATTGATGAATCCTACAACTGAAGCTAAGGATTCCTAAGGATCCTACGTCCAATCTCTCTCTTGGGTTTTAGAAGTCTTAAATAAAAATAAGATTTTAAAATATCATATCAGTGGTTGGCCATTAGAACTACTGAGTAATACTGGAGTCTTCTGAAAACCCAAAAAGAAATAGAGAGAGAGACGTGAATACCTTAGGAGGCAACACACTTGGATTGCTAAGAGAGATACGCAATTTTGTTCTATTTAAAATCTATGGTTGTGTGGGACAACGATCTTTAAATGAAAATATAAATATTGTTTTATATTACTTCCGCAAAAACTATCAGAAGGAAGGGCAACAGTTGATTACATTGTAGGAGCCTGCCCTAATGGAGTTTCGGACTGCTACAAGGCTTGTCCACAATGCATGCAATGCAGTTGTGTTAAGGTTTTGTGCTTATGCCCATTCGCTTTCGCACACAACACAGGCTAAGGCTATCACTGACTGGACAATTGAATTACTAGCAGCCTAGCACATGTTTTGTTTTGGTGTCACAATCACAAATAGCAAATATACTGAATAAAGAATGTCTTATTATTATTACCCAACAAGAATATTACTGATGAAGCATGTGTTGTTAATCATAGTTAATTAGGATTTTTTGAATTTGAATATGATTTTTGTTTAAATAGATGAAGTATGTTTAATCTCGTCAAATCCAAAAATACAAAAATATGTGTTGGATGAGGATTTATTTAATTACTTATTATGCAGTATTTTGATTTATCGTGTACAAGGAGATATAAACTTAAAAAATCTTTGTACAGGCCTAAAAAACTACTTGATCACAAGCTACTTGATCTTTGTGCTCTGAGTAAATTCTCTGGTTTGTTTGTCTCATTCGTGGTGTCCTTTTATGTTGATTAACACTTTATTTATACTTAATTAATGCCTTGATGGTTATTATGCTTTGGCGTATTTCTAGGCCAATCATTTGTTTGTGCCACCGAAACTTAATTTAATAGTAACGATCGATTTGGCGGTTTTTTGTCTATTTCAAATTCAATAAGTACTTTCTTTTTTACTTTACCAATTTCCATTGCCGCTTGTTTCATTGCATCTTGTTCTTACTCTGAAAGTTTGCAACTAATCTCAATTTCCTTTGTTCTTCAATGGCACGCTCCAAGACTTTCTCTCGCCAACTTTCTTCTTCTTCTAATCATCTATTAGAAAATTTTGTGAGGGTCTCATTGCTAATCATAAACTTGACCAAGACATTCTCTTGCCGGCGAAATTTGCCAAATAGCACAATTTTAGCAAAATTTAGGAGAAACGCATCCTAACAAAGTTATTTAGTTATATAGCACATTTTTGGAACTCAAGTTCGAGTTCCAACTCAAACTCGAGTTTGAAGAAGTATGGACTCCACGTGAGCTGCTAGGAACTCAAGTTCCAAAAATGTGTTATATGACTAAATAACTTTGTCGGGGTGCTTTTTTCTTAAATTTTGCTTAAATTGTGCTATTTGGCCTTCTCTATTTCGGTAGCAATCCTGCTAAACCCTTGAGTGATGCCTCTTATATTTTGTCTCGTTCTTTGACTCTAGGTCTCGTGATGAAACAAGGAGTTTGGAATGACACAATCATGATACCTAAGAAGCAAAACTCCGTCAAGGGAATCCTCT
The DNA here is from genome assembly GCA_030021035.2 of Notholithocarpus densiflorus. Classification (NCBI taxonomy): domain Eukaryota; kingdom Viridiplantae; phylum Streptophyta; class Magnoliopsida; order Fagales; family Fagaceae; genus Notholithocarpus; species Notholithocarpus densiflorus. The sequence goes on along the minus strand of JARYZH020000006.1, from coordinate 9,738,786 downwards.
GTCATCTTATCTGTTTCTTCTATGTGAAGATGGTTTTTCTTCATTTATTAATAAGGCTGTAAGAAGTCACACTATAAGTGGACTTTCAATTTGTAGAGGCTGCCTATGATATCACACCTCTTTTTTGCGAATGACAGTCTGCTTTTTTGCAAAGTTAGCAGTCAAGAATGCCAGCATCTAATTGAAATTCTTCATTTGTATAAGGCTGCTTCGGGTCAAAAAATCAATACAGACAAATCATCGATGTTCTTTAGTGCCAATACCCCTGAAGAGAAGAAAATTGAGACTCTGGATTTTCTTGGGCCGATGCAGGATTCTCGCCATAGTAAGTATCTCGGTCTTCCTTCAATCATTGGCAAATCTAAGATTGAAGTGTTTACGGAGATCAAAGAAAGTGTGGGAAGGAAACTGTCTGGATGGAAGGAAAAAATTCTTTCTATTGGTGGTAGAGAGATTTTGATCAAAGCGGTGGCCCAAGCTATCCCTACGTACACTATAAGCTGTTTTCAGCTTCCTAAGGGATTGTGTGATGAGATCGAAAGCATGATGAGGAAGTTTTTGTGGGGTCAGAGGGGTTAAGAGTCTAAGGTTGCTTGGGTGAGTTGGAGGAAATTATGCAAGTCAAAGCTTAAAGGTGGTATGGGTTTCAGAAATCTCCAAGCGTTCAATCTTGCCATGCTTGCAAAGCAAGGTTGGAGGCTCCTGGAGAACCCAAACTCATTAGTAGCTCGTATGTATAAAGCTAAGTATTATCCCCATGGTGATGTTCTTAAAGCTAGTTGGGGGTCTAGCCCATCCTTTACTTGGAGAAGCATAATGCAGGGGCTCGAAGTTGTGAAGAAAGGAACACGTTGGAGAGTTGACAACGGGAAATTGATTCATATTTGGGAAGATAAGTGGTTGCCCATTCCTACAACGTACAAGGTTATTTCTCCTCCTCCTCAAAATTTTGATAATTTCCCCATGGTCTCAACTCTTATTGATTTTGATTCTAGAAGATGGAAAGTGGACCTAGTGAAGTCTCTATTCTTGCCATTTGAAGCAAGGACTATTCTTAATATTCCAATTAGCTATAATCTTCCGAATGATAAAATTATTTGGGTTGGCAATAATAGGGGTGTTTTTACTGTTAAAAGTGCGTATTATGTTGCACTTAGCTTTGTGGAATCACCCGAGGTGGGCGAATGTTCTTATAATGACCCGAGAGAACTATTGTGGAGGAAGTTATGGCACTTACGTATTCCAACAAAGATTAAAATCTTTACTTGGAGGGCATGTGTGGATGCTCTTCCAACAATGGTGAATTTGCAAAAAAGAGGTATTGGGGTTAGTGACTTGTGTCCTTGTTGTGGCTTAGAGTTTGAGACTCTTTTTCACTCAATTATTAAATGTGAAGTAGCTAGAAGAGTTTGGGATAATTGGGAGGGTAGTAGTGTGGAAAACTGGCAGGGGCTTATGGACATCTCCGATGTAGCTTTGGATATTTTGAAGAATGGCACTAATTGTGATTTGGAGGTGTTTTTTGGGGTTGCTTGGTCTGTTTGGTATAATAGGAATCAAGTTGCCTATGAATCAAAATGCCAATTGCCGAGTCAGATTTAGAGGTTTGCTAGGAGTTTTCTACAAGATTATAAAGGTGCTTTGTTTGCTTTGAATACGAATCTAGCAAAGGAAAATAGTAGGTGGACTCCTCCATTGCTTGGAGTTTTCAAAATCAATGTTGATGGGGCAACGTTAGAGGATGGGCGAAACTCTAGTGTTGGGGCTGTTATTCGTGACTCTTGTGGTGTAGTTCTTGCAGCTTGTGGTAAATTCCTACATGGTCAGTTTTCAGTTGAGGAGGTGGAAGCTCTTGCCATGGAAACTGGGATTCTGCTTGCATGAGATATGAAGCTTACTCAGATTATTGTTGAATCTGACGCTATTTCCATTGTTAATAGTATTAATGAGAATTTTATGGAAGGGAGCATTGGCCATCTGTTTCAAGGCATCCTTGCCTTGCTGAGCTCTTTTACCAGTTGGAAGGTCAATCATGTGAATCGGGAATATAACAGAGTTGCTCATGAGTTAGCTTATTTGGCTAGGCGAAGTGAAGACACGCAGGTGTGGAGAGGAGTTCTCCCTAGGGTAGTGTAGGATATTGTTCAAGCTGATTGTTCTAAATAGCACCTGTTGCTCTTCTCTGTGAGCTCTGCTATTTTCCTTTTCTCTGCTTGTCTGTTTGTAATGGCAAGTTTTGTATCAAAAAAAAAAAAAAACTCCACTAAATGTGATTAAAAGGTACTCATCATCGAATTGTTAGAATTTGGACAGACATGATTTGGCTTGGTGAAGAGAGATAGAGCCAAGAGACAGGCAGATTATGAGAAAAAGGCAAGAGACGAAGGGACAAAGATGAAAGCAGGTTGGATTCGAAGGAGCAAGAAATAGCCGAGAAAGGGAAAGGGGAAATTTCATTTTCCCAGTTCCCACATCGACTGTTAAGCCAGTTCATTTGAGTTTTAATTGAAGGACTGAGGACTCCAACATGGGAACAATCAATTAATTGAAGAAGAGCCCTAATTTAAAATAGCTATGGGTCTAGCATGGCACTATAGTTAAAGGAACAATCAATCAATTAGTGTAAAGGAACATAGCTATGGGTCTGGCATGGAACTATAGTTAAAATAGTAATAAAATAGTTTATTTATTTAAATTAAGAATGTTTCCCACCAAAAGATCGTACCATTAATCCCACTCACCAGTAAAAAGTGCAAATATGGCACATCAAGCTCCTAGATGGATTGAGCTATAAGATGGATTCCTCCCATCCACCCTCGTGTAAAAGTAAATTTCGATGGGGCTACTTTCAATTCTCAGGGTGCTGCTAGTCTTGGGATTTTTATCCGAGACTCCACAGGTGGTGTGCTCGGCTGCAGTTGAAGCTACGGCATGCAGAAGGGCTCTTTTCTTTGCTAAAGAGTTGGGTATCTTGGAGTGCTCTGTGGAAGGCGATGCTGAGGTTATTATCAAGACTATCGTTGCTAGGGATTCAATGAATCCAGAGTATGGTCATGTAATATAAGATGTTCTTATGTTAGATGCAAGTTTTCATTCTTGTATTTTCTCTCATGTTAAACACATAGACAATACTGTTGCCCATTTCTTAGCCAGAAAAGCTGTTTCTGGCAATGAGCTACATACGGATTGGTTCCTCGCCTGCTGATATAGCTCCCTTAGTCACACGTGACTCTTTATACTTTTTTCTTGCTGCAATAATACTGATTCTCGGGTCTGGTTTCTCCCAAAAAAAAAAAAAAAAAAAATGCGCTCCTAGATTAAATAATATATAATAATGGTAATAATAAATAGATAACCAGCTAGGAAGATTATAGCGGAGAACTAGCACGAAAGTCTGGTCTATTACAACCAGTGCAGTTCATATCTTAACTATGTTTTCCATTATTCACACAAAGCCTTTAGTGTCTTAGCGGCTACCTTGCTTAAAGATTAGCTTCATGAAAATGGAGACGAAACAACAATAACGTCCAAATTAGTTTTTGGAATGAGTGGAAAAGGGATATAGACATTAATAACATGTCTTGCAAAAGACTATCAAAGAAAAAAAATTATCACCCGAATCAATAGCACGAAATAATTCGGTGGGTTATATAAAATGACACCAATATTTCAATGACAATAAAGAAAAGAGCACAAGTGGGATTCAAAATTTTTAAGCTAATAAATTTCACGTGCTATCAAGACTCAAGAGGCAACTATATAAAGAACAAGAACAAAAAAAAATTTGTGCTGATTTCATTAGTCAATCCAATCCTTAAAAAGTAACATCATGTAGAGAGGAAGATTCACTGCAGCAATGATAGTAAGCATTCGGAATGTCCGCACCAATCTCTGAATCGCGATCTTTGTCTTTGATTTGCTTGTTCTAGTTGTCATTTTTAACATAGAATCAACATCTGCGCCCAAGTCCACATTCATAGAGGCTTCTATATCCTGAGAGATATGTTTCTTAGCTGTCGGCCGCATTACAGCATTACCCCTGCTACAAAAAGTCAGACATTTTAATATGAAAAGGCAAATACAAAGAATGGTTATACAAATAAGTGAATAACTACCTAAGTTTAACTTAAGGGGACTATAGGGTATGTCTGAAAATTGGAATGTCTAGGAACCCACTGCAGAAGCTCTTTAAGAGGTCCTTAAAGCTGAAAACAGATTTTAGGAAATTTGGAGCTTTTAGGAAAAAGGTGTACGGGTGCATTTGGGTAAGCTGTTGCTAAACAGTGTTTTGGGTTTAAAATAAGCGTCTGTAAAAAAATTTGAGGAAATATGTTGTTGCAAAATGGAGTTTTGGGTTTTAAAACGCACTTTTAGGCTCCCAAAACACCTAACCAAACAAACTCTATAATTCACTGTTCATGCGAATCAAAAACTTAAATGCACTATTCACTTTAAATTGACAAACACTCAAAACACCACAGTGCTTTTCAATTAAAGCTCTACTTTCTACCATAAAGCCAAACGGGCACTATAGATCCTTTATAACATACAATCAAATGACATAATTTGAGTGCTACCATGTGCAATATATATTTCTACCAAAAATAATAAGAAATTAGAGCAGAAAGCACCTTTCTACCAAACCCCTTTCACTTAAATTAGCAATTGGGGCATTCAAAGGTTTCTTCACAAGATGCATCGATCCTTCTGCATCCCAAATCATTTCATATTCGCAGTTCTCATCTTCATTTTTCTCCTTTGTTCCACCTCCAAAAATGTTGCAACTTGCTATTAAATTGCTACAATGATTCCAAACACTCAAGCCACTTGTAGGCCAAAGAAGGAGGGCAAGAAGGGTCAGAACAAATAGTGAAAGATACCTGACATTTTCAGCAACTGAGATTTAAGAACAAATGTCAACTGACAAGTTCTATTATGTATTTATTACTCTCAAGTCAACTCAGAGTTACCATATGTAGATGTGTGTTTGCATTGGAAGAAAGCACAGATGAGTTGAGATTGCTTCTTCTGGATGGGATGCATTTGGAAGTGTAAAGTTACTAGCAGATAATAGCATGAAAGATGGGTATAAGTTTCCCATCTGCCAATTTATGGTCCCTACAGTTTGCTGCATAGTATCATCAAATAAATATCATACCATGGGTAAAAATAACAAAAGATTAAACATCAATACTTGCCTCTTTTATGGGCCCAAATTTTGAGTTGTGGCTGACTGTGCACTGATCATGATCGTGACCAGATAAAATGAGTACCTGAAATGGCCTCACAGTATAAGCAAAAGTTTTTTGATAAGTAGAGTATAAGCACAAGTGAAATTAACTACCCTAAATATCTCCTTTTTTTTCAAAAAATTGTTTTTCTGCAACATATCTTCTTTCTTAATCTTTTCTTCTTCTTTTGTCTTATATAATTTGTCCTTTCCAGTCAATCCAATAGCAATGACATTTCAATGATGGAGTCATCTGAATTGTTCCAAAACACAGAAAGTACTTTGAAACTTTCCAGGAATAGGCCTGACACACTTGGGCCAACATGGAGCTGGCAGAAATAAATATGCACAGGGGGCATCAAGGAGAGGTTTGGCAAGTGTATCCATCCCACCTCTGTATCATTATGTCCAATACGCAACAAGGAGGGGGAAGAGAACTTACAGGCTTTATTAATTCCAGCAGGCGGTTTGATGACTCTTCAAAGACATAATTTTGGTACCTGTATTATTGGGCCAACCATCAATTATGAATACCCAACTTTACAACTTCAAATAATTCTTTTTGTGTCCATTTCAGAGAAGCGAGACAAGAATCTTACGCTACTTCTTGACTATCAACAGCACGCGAGACCCGCTGGACATGAAAAATCAGACTCATATTATAAGGTCAAGAACCAACAGGAATATATCAGCATTTAAATCTTGAAGCTATGATATTATAATGATATTTACTATAATGCCACAAAATTTTTACTAACAGCGACTATAAGTGGAGTAAAAATTGGTAGAACTTTTTACCCTATCACTGTAGTTTCCACAAAAATTGTACTAATCATAGTTGTTATTATCGTATGAACCATAAAAGTATTAAATCATAGATACATTGACCATGCTCATGAATCGTACAATACATAGATGCATGAAAAATATTGTTAATATGAGTTCCTCTTTGAAGGACTATGCATTTGGCAAGGGATTGCTACTTCGAAAAGTAATAAGTACATGACAATTACAACATGGATAAAGTATAGTTACAAAATTAGTTGTAGCTTAAGGTTACAACCTTATTCAATATCTTTTTTATTGAATGTGAATTTTGACAAATCCCCCATTGGATTACATCTTCTTCTTATACTCTCTGTGCTTGTAAAAATTCTAGAAAAATAAAGATCAATAGCTATATCATTAATAAATTGTTTAAATTGCAACTTTTTGTAATTTAAAATTATACATAAAATATAAACTTATAGATTATATAGTAAATAATGTCTAATTGACACAAAATTTAACATGTGTATTAAAAGTATAAATAACATGTAATTCAACGGTTAGATTTTCAAAATATATAATAATGTTTATTTTATTAAGGTTGTAACCTTAAACTACAACTAATTTTGTAGCTAAACTTTGTCCTTAAAATATTAAAAGATGAAATTTAGGCTTCTCTTCACGGCATTGCACAACACACCATGAAGGTGGAATTTAGCAGTACAAAATTGTTGGCATGGTTAAGAAACCTGCACATATTCAACTGTCAACAAAGTAGTTTTACCACTCAAAAACCAACAAAGAGGCACTTCCAATTTCTGTTTGCCATTTTTGACCATCAACCTTTTAAGGTAATGACATTCCTAAGTCTCTTTCTGGTCCTTTTTTTTCTTTTTTGGGTTTTGAGTTTTCATAGACGTATGATTACAGCTTCAACCAAGATAGCGAAGCAAGACTCCATCATTTCCTAGTACAAATCCTTTCCTGTCGTTGATAAACCTGCCACAGATAAATTAATAAGCCATCAAGATCTTATAATGACTAATGAGGGTAAGGAGCTTAACCTAAAATTTTAAAATATCTTCTAGAATTCTTCAAAAAGAGTACAAAATCATATGCATTTATTTCTTGTTTGGTGCTATTCCAGATTTATTTGCTTTCCCCTTCATTTCTCTGCACAACATATATATATTTATGTATAAAAATGGACTGAAAAGAATGGAGACCTTATAATTACATTGTAGAGATGGTAAGGGAGTAAGCATGTGCATTAATATATATAAATATATATATATATATATATATATATAGAGAGAGAGAGAGAGAGAGAGAGAGAGATGGTAAGGGAGTAAGCATGTGCATTAATATATATAAATATATATATATATGGGTTCAAGTTATACCTGGTATAAGAGTTGCACCTTTTTTAGACCATTGATTTGTATTAGATCTAAGGGTGAAAAAACACTCATAAACATATCATTAATGTTCTCAAGAAATTAGTAATTTAAGGTAAATGGAAAAAAAAAAAAAAAAAAAGCATTAATTCTCCAAATGGATTCATTAGACCCCAAATCAAAATTTTAATTGCTGACTTCTCTCTCTATTCTTAAACTTGAACCCAAAGTAGAAGACGAATTGATGAGTTTTTATTTTTTATTTATTTTTTGCCCAATTCAGAATACCAATATGTCATGATTTCTAAAATATACAGCAAAAGTAATATTAAGTTGAACCTGGGAGTGTTCTAACTAAGGGCCAGCTTGAGGATTTTGAGTGCAATGGAAAGAGTTCTAAAGATTTGAGTGCTTTTAATGAAACAGATTTTGACCTTTTAAGGTAATTCAAATTTTTAAAGAACCATATGTCCTCTATGGAGATTTACCAAGAGAGATAGCCCATATCATGGAGGATATTAAGATTTAACTCTAGGGAGAGAGGAAAAAGATGATGACAGGAAAAGTGGAGAATTAATGTTGTTTTTTTTTTTTTAATGACTTAAATTACTAATTTGAACATGAGTGTTTTTTCACCATTAGATCTAATACAAGTCAATGGTCCAAAAAAAGTGCAACTCTTGTGAAGTTATACTAGGTGTAACTAGAACCCAACTCATATATATATAGGCAAGTTATTAAAGGGTTACACTCACTTCACTGAGTATAGATTGGCGGCAATATTATCAGCTGCTTTGTCACGGGTCCATGTCTTGCCACCGTTAGTAGTTCTCAGTAAGATCCCACTTCCCCCTGCCGCCCAAGCCTCTTCCTGCACAGCAAAATCATAAGGGGTCCGGACCAGGATTAAATTTCTAAGCTCACTTATAATGCAAACATTCTCAAACTTTAATGCAAATCCAGTTCTTTGTCACTAGGCCTCAACCTCAGTGCTTTGGAATGGGCCCCAACTAACTTTATTTTTTTAAAAGAAAAAAAGAAGGGGTGGAGAGAGGGGGAGGGGAGACAACCATTCCCTGGAAGATCCTGCATAGGCATGACCACAACAACATTAACATGCTGAGGAATCAATGCTTGCAGGTCCTAGACACGGATGTGGGGCGGCAGGTGTTCCCTCTGTTGGGTTCAACTAGAGTTTAACCTCAAGCCCACCAGGGTGGATTTCCTGATAAACCAACATTGTACCCTTGAGGTTTCAATCTCAAGATGTTGACCCCAACCAAATCATATTGGAGTAAGCCTTTGCCACTAGGCCTCAACCTCAAGGCATCAGCCATTTATGTGACTTTTGGTTGAGTTTACTGGCTCTAATATCCTCACAGAGGTGAAAGATATATGTCACCCTAGCTTAAATGTGCCACCGTACTTATTTAGATATTTCAAGAAATTGTTGTCCATCTGAATTTTGTGAGGATTACATAGTGCAATGGGAGCTTGTAAAAGAGAATGCTGTTTTAGCTATAGCCAGCATCAAATCAATGCTTTCCAGTATGTAGAAGGTCGTAGGTGGATCTACGCAGCTAACAAGTTTGTTTTCTGCTGACACCAACATATGATGAAGCTGATATTATAGGGCTATTTAAGTTTTTGCTAGACAACAAATATTTCGTGAAAAGAAAAATTCAAGACAGGAAAATTTGAAGGGAAAAATGCTTTTGATTAATGGCGTATAAAGATGCATACTTTATTACTAAAGGGCAAGGATGCTTTACCAGTACAGTTACAAGATGAGGAAAAAGTTCTCTTGGAACAAACACATGGTACAATTCAGTTGTCTCTAGCAGACGAGTTCTATGAGGGGTTGTAGAGAGGAAAGGACAGTTGCGGGATTGTGGTTTTGGTTTAGAAAGTTGATACATAACCACCCATTTGTACATAGAATCTCTCATAAATCGTTTCTACATGAAGTAATGCTATATACAGCTTTCAAATGAAAGAAGGTACACCCGTTTCTGATCATCCATGACTTTATTAGAATTACTCTTCATTTGAAAAATATTGATTGCAAAGTAGATAATACGGATCATACTCTAATTTTATTTCAAGACATTGAAGATCTGCACATAATCATAACACCACCACCTAATGAGAAAATTGTTACCTCTGATCGGTACCCAATATCAAGAATGCCAAAACCCCGGCTTTGAACTGAAACTTCTTCAAACTCTTCTGTTACCTAAAAAAAAAATTAAAAATTGCTACATCCATCAATAAGCAATTAAAGGAGAAAGTGGAGGGGTGAAGTAGAACGACAAGCAAAGAATTGCATCAAAATCAATGTACCAGAGACCCATATAAAGAATATAACATTCAATGACACAAACTTGACAACTGGAAAAAAATAGTAAATGTACATAACTGATGTAGAACAGACAAGCCAGAGCTGATAATTTGCAATGGAAGAAATTCGGAAAGTGAAAAGGCACCAATAGAAATTCTCCAGTAGCAGAATAGCGTGAAATTTGGTAACCTTAAGGGAAATGATGTGTGGGGAATAATTCATCGTCTTACAATTGTGCCCTATGCCGCTTTTTGGCCAAATTCCTATGTTTAGGCCTCCATTTTTTATGGTAACATTTCCTCCTTCTGATTTTGGTTTTAAAAGTTAGAATAAGTTTCTGTCAGTTCTAAGATGTTTCCTAGAGTTTGTAGTATTACTTCTGGTAATTTTCTCAATTTTCAGTTTTTGGGAAAATTTCCTTTTATTTCAGCTTAATTCCATGCCTAGCACACCATAGTAGTAGACATGTTCTACTTCTTGTGACTATCTCACTGCATCAATAAAGCACACCATAGTATATGCCACGTCCATGAATTATATCATTCTAGAATGATGAACAACAGTGTATATCGATAATAATCACATAGAACTCTCTAAACGTCTAAGCAATAAATCAAACCCCCTATTAAACTGCCATCACTCTCCTTGTGATAGAAGTGTCCAAGTATGATATTTTAGCTATTAAGGAATTCATGCTAACTCCAGGTCCTGGTCCTGTGCCAATATAAATAGGGCCTGTGTCCAAAAAGCGCACTCAGTGATATGGCTCCATCCCCCTATGTCCCTAGCATTTAGAGTAAGATATCTCCAGTAATCCTATAATCAGACAGCCGTGCAGCCTGGGAAAAGTACAAAGAGAATAGCATAAAGAAAACTCACCAGTTGTACTTGGAGTTATTTTTTTGGTACTTTGCAGAACAAGACACATACACACTCCCTCTCTTATTTTTAAAGTTGACAAAGTGACAAAGACATTCGTAACCAAAATCAAACAGAATAGTTATCAGAATTACCTCTGCTTTTGTATTTTCACCTTTATGCCCTCAGAGACAATCACTAAATGGATAAAGATAAGCTCCTTTGCCTTTTCCTAGTGGCAACTTGCTTGTTCATAGAAATTAAATCTTCACTTTCCCATGTTGTTAGTCAACTGAACCTTTTTTCCTCCAGAAAGTAATCATCTTTTTTCAACTCAAAATTCCATTTCCCTCCTATAAACTAGAAATTTCTAATAAAAATACATCCCCACTGATGTCCATACAACATAACCAGAGTGATGCAGCCGAATAAGGCTACATCAAATAAAATATGACAGTAATAGAAAATCACCACATGCACACAAATAAAATTTCTTATCTAAAATATATTAGACAACTTAACGAAAGAGATATCCCCACATTACTTACCCCTGTGCCTTTGCTAAGATAAAGTCCCCCTCCACGAACTAGAAGCCAAAGACCACCATCAGCTCTCCATCCCATGTTCTGAATTCTCCTTGCAACTGCTCTGTTATGTGGCTGCCAGAACGGCTGAAAATTTCAAAAAGCAATGATTATCTATCTGAGTGCACTTCCTTAAATGAAACTTGAAGCTCAGTACTCATTTACATAAATAGCCACAGAACACAATAAATTAACTATGACTCACACAGGCAACTAATGAAAGGAAATCAATGACAACTTTTTTATTTTAGGTAAAAATAAAATGGGATGAATGGATATATATATACAATATCATAACTACTCACCTACTCTCATGTGGATGACTGACATACAATAGGTACTTGATATATATATATATATATGTGTGTGTGTGTGTGTGTGTGTGTGTGTGTGTGTGTGTGTGTGGTTGTGCTTCACAACGACTTTGGGCTCGTTGGGTCTAAACCCCAAATTAATTTGTATTTGTTCTTGGGCTTAGCCCACAATGGGAGGTCTCAGAAGAGGTTTGTCTAACGGTTGATGGTTTAAGACAAAGATACAGAGTTTGTTTGCTTAAATATGGCTGTTCGAGGTGGATATCAAACAGCTGTGGTCCCCCCTTTGGGTGTCCAAGCTACCTTACCCCATGATGGTGTTCTAAGCCCTCACTTTTCCCTCATGTTTCTCTCCCCTGAACTAAGTTCCACCCTCGTTTTCTTTCCCCTTGGTTTATTTTTATAGGCTTGCTTTAGTGTGTCTGTCATGATGAGAGAATATTCCACATGTACGTGGGTCCATCCACTAATAGGGTTTGGGTGGCTTCTCGAGTCTGGATTACTGTTTTAGCATGTCTAATCATGCATTAGGGATGGGACCCACAAACCTGCCATTGAAATAATTTTTTAGTAACTTGTGCCCTACGCCAAATCCTGTGCTCAGCAGGCGAATTACCCCAACGCACTATTTTCCCTCCTTAGGGATACTGGGATTTGTTCGGATATGCTTGCCGAGGACATGTAGGTCTACGCTACAGCTTGGTGACCATTAAGTTTGGGCCGAACCTAAACTTAATGGTGCCCAGCTGGGGCCTAGTATGGGCCAAATTTTTGCCCTAATACAATAGCCCCCCATAATCCCATCTCCCATACGTGGTGAGGGGATCGTGGTTCTGTTCCCAGCATCTTAGGACGTGTGCCGCTATAATCGTCACGTCTCAGTGACATCAACCATCAAGTAATTAATGCACTGGATTTCACAGCTAGTCTCCTTGCACGTGTCTTAATAGCTGTCAATGGATCAACGGCCAAAATCAACTGCCTGTTGGGCTCCCGAGGCACGTGGAACTCGAGGGGCGGAGTGGGCTATAATTTTCCTAGCCACTTCCCTAATTTCTCCCTTATAAATACCCTTTTTGAGGTCCTGGCCTTATTTCTTCTATTTCTTCTCCTCTGAGCTCCTCACTCTTTTGCCAACTTTCTCTTTCACCCCGCTTATAGAGAGATCTTCCCGAGCCTACTCACCTTTCTTCCTTGTAAGTACACTTTGCCCCTTCTCTTCTTTCAATTTAGCGTAGCCATGAGTAAATTTGCTAGGTTAGTAAACACTCCTGAGGCTTTGACAGCCTTTAAGGCCAAATACCATATTCCTAATGACGTAGCATTGAGTACTGTCATCAGGATTCCATAGCCGACCAAAGGGTACCAGGGACCATTTTGTCCTTTTAATAGCTGTTATAAAGGGTGGGGTTAGGTTTCCTCTCAGCCCTCTTTTGATTAACCTCTTAAGGTTTTATAGGCTCTGTCCCAATAAGTTCTCGCCGAACTTATTCCGAGTAGTAGGGTGTGTTGATGAGCTTAATAGAAAATTCGACCTAAAATTCACCCACCACAACATAAACTATGTACAATTGTTGTGGTAGTCCCCATCCACAAACTACTATTTTAATACTCGCAAAGGACGGGTAAGGCTTACATCATGCCTGCCTAATTCCAGCAAGAATTATCATGGTTTTAAAAACCGGACCGACCAGTTCAACTGGGAACCGCTGGTCTGGTAAAAATGCCCAAAACTGGTCAAAAATTGGGTTAAACCGAGAACCGGAGGCAAAAAACGATTTTGCCTCCAGTCCAGTTTTTAAAACCATGAGAATTATCACAGGGAATTCTTAAAGATCACTAGGAACTAGCACGCCGGGGAAATCCTATGTCTAACCTCCTCAAACAAACTAGGTCCGTGGAATTCTTTTTGAGGCCCTGGCCTTATTTCTTCTATTTCTTCTCCTCTGACCTCCTCACTCTTTTGCCAACTTTCTCTTTCACCCCGCTTATAGAGAGATCTTCCCGAGCCTACTCGCCTTTCTTCCTTGTAAGTACACTTTGCCCCTTCTCTTCTTTCAATTTAGCGTAGCCACGAGTAAATTTGCTAGGCTAGTAAACGTTCCCTGAGGCTTTGACGGCCTTTAAGGCCAAATACCATATTCCTGATGACGTAGCATTAAGCACTGTCATCAGGATTCCATAGCCGACCAGAGGGTACCAAGGACCATTTTTGTCCCTTTAATAGCTGTTATAAAGGGTGGGGTTAGGTTTCCTCTCAGCCCTCTTCTTATTAACCTCTTAAGGTTTTATAGGCTCTGTCCCAATAAGTGCTCACCGAACTTATTCTGAGTAGTAGGGTGTGTTGATGAGCTCAATAGAAAATTTGACCTAAAACTCACCCACCACAACATAAATATTGTACAATTGTTGTGGTAGTCCATCCACAAACTACTATTTTAAGACCCGCTAAGGACGAGTAAGGCTTACATCATGCCTGCCTAATTCCAACAAGAATTATCATAGTTTTAAAAACCGGACCGGACTAGACCGGCCAGTGCGACCAATTCAATTGGGAACTGCCGGTATGGTAAAAATGCCCAAAACCGGGTTAAACCGAGAACCGGAGGCAAAAACGATTTTGCCTCTGGTCCAGTTTTTTAAAACCATGAGAATTATCACAGGGAATTCTTGAAGATCACTAGGAACTAGCACGCCGGGGAAATCCCATGTCTAACCTCCTCAAACACACCAAGTCCGTGAAGCATGAGTCATTTTACACCTATGAAGTGTTCTGTCATCCATTCATCATATTTGTGTCTTACCTTCTATGATTTTCTTTGCTTTACTTCAAACCCCAACTTCGTGAAGCCAAATCTGAGGTTTGTGGAAGTACACGATCTCAATCGGATTCTTCAATCCGAGATCTACGTTCATTTAGACGGTCATGGTCAGCTTTGCACGGCACACTTGATCCTCGATATAAACCTTTGTACGGGGGTTTCTAGGATCACAGGAACGCGTTGAGGGAAGATCATCCAGTCCTCTCCTATGTCAACATTCGGCTTAAAGGATTTTTGCCGAACTTACAAACATACAAGGCTCGACAAGCTGGTCCTCGTCAACGTAGAAGGGACTCACCTCCACCCTTATCAGACACTTCAGCTCATCAATACTTTTCCGCCAAGGAACCCGAGGCCACCGAAGAGCCCTAGACCGAGGAAATGGTGGTCCAAAGAAGGACCTTGGTGGTAGATGACTTCTTGGCTACCCCACGAAGGGGTTCAGGGCAGGTCCCTCCAGTCGTAGTCCTGCCCATTGTTATTAAATCCGTTTTGTTCTAGCCGGAACGGTTGGAATATCTCGTACCGGTACGCAATCCGGAACGGTAATACCACCCGTTCCATCTCGGGTCCAATTCCAGCGTGTTTCAGGTCATTCCGGTCAATTTTGGCTAAAATGTAAGTTTCGGCCAGTACCAGTTTTTTGAAGAAAAAAGAGGAAAAAAGAAAAAAGAAAAACCCCTAAACTAACAAACTCATCAGCACAGTATGTCGCCATTGAGCACCGATCGCCTGAAGAACAAACCCAACCATCGCAGACAACTCAAAGGTCAACCCTTCTTCTTCTTCTTCTTCTTCTTCTTCTTCTTCTTAGACTCTCTGCCTCTTCATCTTAGTCTTTTTCTTAAGTTTTTGCTTTGTTTCATCTTTATGTTTGCCTTTTAGCTTGCTGACCCCACCCATGACAAAGCATTGGAAAGGACAAAACTCAAAAGGATGACAAGAGAGTTTAAAAGTTTCAAACTTATTTATTGAATCTTTATATATATATATATATACACACACACACACATATATATATACACACACTTAATTGTGTTGTTTTTAATTGTTGTTATTCATTATCTAAGTACATATTTATGTTTTAATATCCTAAAAAAGTAATTGTTATGCAATGACTAAATGATTTGTATTATTTGAGATTTACTTCTTTGGATAGATAATTTTATGTTGTATCTTGAATAAGAATATATATATATTCTTATACAAGATACAACATAAAATTATCTATCCAAAGAAGTATATATATTATTTTTAATTTTTTTTAGGAACCCTAAAACGGTACGCCAAAATATGCCAGTACAGAAATATTATGTTCCACTAGACAAACCAAAACGGAGTCCGGAATGGTATTCATAACATTGGTCCCACTCCTACCCACCGTGGTGGTCACCCTGCCGAGCAACTGTCCAGGCAAGAGGCCCCAAATGGAGGCAAGCCAAGGAAGCCGAACAACTGCCATTCCAGAGGAGTAACAACCTTAGTCTGAAGTACAGCCCATCCCTCCCCCTCAAAGGGGACAAAAGGAGGAGACACCCCCTCCACCTTACACTCATGAATGCAAGCTGCATAAGGGCCTGCTTCCCTCTAACGAGAGTACTTGCTAATGGACGAAAGATGTAGGGGGTGGGTCGCCAACAGCCTCAGCAAGGCCTTACTTACACCCACCGACATGGACGTCCTGCTGGCCATGAAGAGGCACACCATGGTGGTAAGTAGCTGGGATTTGACCTCCCCTATTTTTCTTTATCTACAATCTTCTACTACCCTTGTTATTCAAGTCTTCTTTGTTTTGCTAGCAAGCCTGCCAGGGGGTTCATGCGCTTGAGGCTTGCCTAAAAAAGGCAGCCGAGGACCGTGAAAAGGAAACTGCTCTCAGGTAGGTGTTGGAGAGTGAACTCCAGAGCCAAGCAGGCTAGGGCCACTGGGCCGAAATGGCTTAGGTAGTGGCTGAAAAGAGGGCAGACTCCCTAATGAAGAGGGCCGAGGAGTCCGATACGAAACTAGCCGAGGCTTTGAACCTGGTCACTGGTAGATCAGCTGAGATGGAGGCAATAAAAAGCGCCATGCAGAGGACAAGCAGAAGTTCTATGATATGGGCTTTTCTGACGCCAAGGACTCTCTTATTGACATGGTCGCCAGGCACAGTTGGGTGGCCGCCTTGGATGCCCTCAAAGTGCCACTCAACTCCCCCTTTCGTGTCGTGGAGAGAATCCCTTATCCCGCCGAATTGGTAGGGAACAAAAGTGGGGCTTTAGGATCATCAACCCAAGTGCCCACAAAGGGGGTTCCAATTGCCAAGGAGCAGGGTAGCTCAGATATGGAGGAGTTTTTCCTCGACATGGAGGTCCAAACTATTGTAGCTCAGACTAATGTTATGGAAGTCGAAGATGACCCTCCCCTCTAGCTGGTGTCCCTACGATGGAGATCACCCTCTGCCCCCAACACCCCAGTTGTAATGCCTCTCCCAACTCCCAGTGGTCCCGAGGCCAATCCCCCTCCCATGTCAAATGTAACCAAGGAGGGGCCATAGGCCTAGAGAGCCTTTTCTCCATTCCTTTTTTTGTAATAGTTTACTTCCATCAATGAAAAGTACTTTTACCTTATTTACTAAGCGTTGTTGCTCACTCTCCTTTTTATACCTGTTTTTCTTATCTTGATAAAATAACAAAAAGTGCCGGTTTGTGGGATATAACAATGTTGTCAAGCGTAATTAACCAATGTACAATATAACTATGTTATCTATTCTAACAACGAACTTTATCACATACCAAGAATAGAATCATGTTTGATTGAACAAGTTACTTAGTTTCCATCTCGTTGGTGACCGAGGTTAGGTTGAAGCAAAGCTTATGTCCTTTACTTATTTAGGCGAAGACATGGTCTAGTGCCTTTGAACCCTTAGAAGAGGAGAGAGCCTTAGGTTTTCACCTTGTCAGTGACCGAGGTCAAGCTGAGTCAAGGTTTCTATCCTTAGCTTATCTAAGGCAAAGACATGGTCTAGTACCTTTGGATCCGTAGAAGAGGAGAGCCTTAGGTTTTCACCTTGTTAGTAACTGAGGTTAGGCTGAGGCAAGGTTTCTGTGCTTAGCTTATTTTAGGCAAAGACATGGTCTAGTACCTTTGGATCTATAGACGAGGAGAGTCATAGGTTTTCACCTTGTCAGTGACCGAGGTCAGGCTAAGGCAATGTTTCTATCCTTAGCTTATTTTAGGCAAAGACATGGTCTTTAGGCTTGTTGGGCCTAAGCCCCAAATTAATTTGTATTCTTTCTTGGGCTTAGCCCACAATGGGAGGTCCCATAAGAGGTTTGGCTAATGGTTGATGGTTTAAGACAAAGATATGGAGTTTGTTAGCCTGAAATATGGCTGTCTGAGGTGGATATCATGCAGCCGAGGTCCCCCCTTTAGGTGTCCGAGCTAGATCACCTTACCCAGAATGGCATTCTAGGCTCTCACTTTTCCCTCGTGTTTCTCTCCCCTAACCTAAATTCCACCCTCGTTTTTTTTTTACATTTTGAGATTTGCTCATTTATTGCCTTACATTTTTTGTTTTTTATAATGGGTATGTTCTTATATTTATGGGTGATTTTCTGAGCCGATCTAGATCTTACATTTTGTGGTTGTGGACTTCACTTGTTGTTTCAATATATTTGTTGACTTGTTTTACTGAGAAAACTTCTAGTGTATACATGCATATTTTTCAGGGAAAAGAAAAGACAAGGAAAAGTAATATACACTGAAATGGGACTTTGATCCAAGTTCTTGAAAGTGATATTTGATCTTAGCTAGTCTGGTATTTTGTAGGAGTGTTTCCATACAAGAAAATGGCTCACTTATCAACAGATCTTTGATTGCAAAATTCATGTGTCCATTGTCTCCACATTCCAATTTCAGCTGTCATTGCATCCTTTTCTATTTGATTAAATTTTAATATTAAAACATACCTTTTCTCTTTCCTTTTTTTAATGTGACCACTTTCTGCTTTACCCTTTTCTTTAATGAAATTTTCTTCTTTACCTTAAAACCCTGTTCATCAAGTTATATTATGTTGCAGACAACTGCCCAAATCTTTAGTTGACTAGTCCTCGCAGTTGCTACTACAGCAATGATGTTCATTAAGTTATATTATGGTGATACTTTTATTTGTCTTGTAAAGTTGTTGATGCTGGCTATGAAGTTGTTTCTTTTATTTGATTTTAGTTTTAGTCACTACTATAACCATGAAGTGGCATTTCACTAGCAAGCCAAATACTTTCTAAGTTTTATATTCTTATATAATAGATTACACAAAACACACTGAATTGTAATAGCTTAGTGTATTTATGCATATCATGGATTGTAATAGCTTTGCTGTCATGGGATAATTTTATTAGATGGATAGACAAGAGAATAAAAGGGGAAGTGTATTGCAAATTTGGGAATGGAGACGTGGATTATGGGATTGGGAATGGAGACGTCGAATGGCAGTTGCTTATGTAGTTTGTCTTGTTGCCTATTGGTTAATACTTCGAAGGAGGCCTCAAAGGAGACAAGTAACTTACTCAATTAGTAGTTTGAGTTTAGAAAGACGAAGCGTTCGTGATGAACTAATGAGAGAGATAATTGGAAATAAAAAGTGTCGTGATATTATACGCATGGGGCCTGTAGCTTTTTTAGATTTGTGTGACATGCTACGTAAAGAAGGTGGCCTCCAACTAACACAAAGAGCAATGATTGAAGAACAAGTTGCCAAATTGCTTTACATATTATCACATGGTGTAAAGCATCAGGAAATATCTTCTTCTTTTTTTTAATTTTTTTTTTCCGTCGCTCTGGTGAGACTATAAACCGTCATTTCCATCAAGTATTAAGATCTGTGATACAACTAGAAGAGAAGTTTCTGAAACAACCTAATGGATCTCAAACTTCAGTAGAAATACTCAACAGTTCTAGGTTCTTCCCATATTTTAAGGTAAAAAAAAAAAAAACATTATTATACTCTAATAGCTTAATTGTGGTATATATAAAGATTTTAATATATAGAAGTAAGTACTCAACAGTTTTAGTTCTTCCCAGTCAGGATTGCATTGGGGCAATTGATGGAATGCACATTCGGGCAAAAGTTCCTATTGAAGATGCACCAAGATATTGTGGTAGAAAGGACTACCCAACACAAAATGTGCTAGCGGCATGTACATTTGATTTAAAATTTACATATGTTTTGCCTGGATGGGAAGGAACTGCGTCAGACTCAAGAATTTTAAAAAATGTATTAAGTAGACGCGATAAGCTAAAAGTCCCCCAAGGTAATTTTGTTAGAAAAAAAAAAAATTAGCCATTAGTGTATAACAACATAATGATGCATGTCATTCCTATAGGTAAATATTACCTTGTTGATGCTGGATTCATGTTGAGGAGCACACTTCTTGCACCTTATAGAGGAGTTCATTATCACTTAAAAGAGTATTCAAGAAATCCACCACAAAATCCTAAAGAGTTATTCAACCTTCGACATGCATCCTTACGCAATGCGATTGAAAGAGCATTTGGAGTCTTGAAGAAAAGGTTTCCTATAATAGCAAGCTCAAATGAACCGTCTTACGGAGTTCCAATCCAGAAAAAAATAATTTTAGCATGTTGCATTTTGCACAATTACTTGATTGGTGCAGATCCGGATGATAGAATTCTTCATGAGGTGGATGAAGAAATTTTAAACAATCCTGAACCCCATGAATAGTTTGGTGCACAAAGAGAGAGAAATAATGATGATGCTGCCCAAGCAAAGATTTTAAGAAACTTAATAGCAACTGATATGTGGAGGGATTATACATCCAAACCAACTTGATGTTATTCTAAATTTATAATTGTAGACAAATGCTTCTAGTTGATTTAGAACTATGTCTTTGTTTTAATGGGCTGATTCTCATTAGAATTGTTTTATTATTTAATTTTCTTTTTATGGACTTATCATTTTGTATATGATACATTTAATTTGCTTGGGATAAACTATTGAATGAGTTTTGATTGTGACTTGAGATCGTGTTTCTTCTTGTGAGGTTTGTGTGAGACTTTCCTCTTTAGTATGCAAAATGAGTTATCTCTGTTTCCAAAACAGCTTGTCTTAAATTTTGCAAGTTTGTTTGTTAAGTTTTTTCATTCAATGGGCTGGCACATGACAACAACCTAATCTGATGGTTTTGTTAAATATATTTATTTGCTCAAATATTTTTTTATAGGTTCAAATATGTCAGAAAAAAGGACTATTGATGATGTGTTAAGAAAGATAGAGAATATTGGACAGCTGTTATGGATGATGTGCTTATTGATGCACTCTTGCATCAACATCATCTTGGTAATAGAAATGGTTCAGTCTTCACCACATATCCCTATGACAATATGGTGAAGGAACTGCAAGAAAAATTTGAAAAACCAATAGACAAGCAAAAGGTGAAAAATCGCATTAAAACCATCAAGTATAATTGGTCAGACTGCTATGATGTGTTTAAGAATGGATTGAGTGGTTTTGCTTGGAGTCCAATCACCAAAATGTGGAGTGCTGAATCGGAAGTTTGGGAAAGTCTAATCCAGGTTTGTCACTTATACTCTAGGAGTTCATATTGTTTCTTGTGGTACATTTTACAGGCTGCTGCGTAGATGAGGTCCCTTCTGTCCTAATCTTATGTTTTTTTGTTAGTGACTGTCCTCTGTCCAATGCTAGACTTTGTTCTTCATACTAAGTGTGGACTAGTATTACATTATTGTGAGTTTGTTATGGTATTGGCTTAATGATGGTGATGCATCTAGTTTGGATATAGTGATGTATTAAGTGTAACTTTGTAAACTGAAAATTATGTGCATAAAAGTTCAAGGCAATTTAATCAAGAATTATCCAAGAAATATGAACGTGTAAGTTTCATTTCCAGTATATTGCATATTTACGGAATAGTTGAGGTAAGTCTAATCCTATTCCTACTAAACACTCATATCTAGCTAATGCACTGTAATTCCATAACGAGAAAAGTTGGGTACATTATCCTTGACAGAGCTCATAGCTTTTAATGTGGAGTAATAAAGTGGTTATGGATGCTCTTGATGATTTTGCCTTTGCAAGTATGAACCCTTATATACTATGAACATTTATTCTTTGAATTCTCAAACTTAAGATCAATTTTTAATCTTCAAGTGAATCCACAACCTTAAGATTAAGGTTTACTCCTCTTAATACTTTAGGCTCATTGAATGATATTCAACCCAAGGTCCAAGGTGTAGTCCACCTATTGGCATGTGTTATATAATACCTGAACTATTCCTTAAATATCAAGTGTCATATAATACCTTGAAACTCATGTGTTATATAACACATAAGGTGTAAAAGAGGATCGAACCTTGATATATATAACCCATGATATATAAATGGTTGCATCTTGGCACCTTTGATATTGTGACTTTAGCTTTGTGCGTAATGGGTTTATTTTGTTGTCATTTTTTAACAGGCTAAACCTAAAGCAAAAGAGCTTAAGAACAAACCAATTCCAAACTACAACAAATTGGTTGAGCTTTATGGAAAAGATAGAGCAACTGGGGAACAATCTAAAACTGCATCGGAGATGAGGCAACGGTGGGCTACTTCAACCGGAGAGGGCTCTATGGAGAACATTGAAGATATTGATCATTTAGTTGCTCAAATGAAGTTAATTTGGAGAGCTGTGATAATGTGGGTGATAATAATGTGGGTGAAGCCTCCTCAAAAGCCAAAAAGAGAAAAACATCAAAAAATGAGGACATGGAACAAATTATGGGAGCAATTCAGGATGTTGCTTTAGCAACGAGAGAAGGAAATTCAGCACTTAGAGAAGGAAATTTAATTTTTGAGAGGAGCTTGGCACGTCTTCCCATTCCTGAGCAAGACGTGTTCCATCTCTTGGATGAGATAGGAATTGATTCTAGATTGCGAATGAGGGCTTATCTCTATCTTATTAAGAATCCAGATATGTTGAGAGCTTTTATTGGCTATCCAATGGAAGAGCGCAAGGAGCTATTGTTCACAATGATGTCTGATCCTTAAATTTCTCTAACAGTTAGACAAGTAAATGTTCCAAGACAATTTCAGCTTCTAAAAACCTTTTCAATTGATCATTGAACTGTAAACTCTTAGGATTAATTTTTCTTTGGCACCAGCTTGTATTTATTTTTAGTTTTGCTTTCTGAAACAAGTCTATTGGCAATTATAGATATGGTCATAGCTCATTGTAACACTATGCTTTTTTCAGTGGCTTGAAAACTTTGTCTGCTTACATTCATTTTTATGCTTTTCACTTCTTAGTTGTCTAGCATGATACAATGTCATTGACTCCACGAGCTGACTTTTTAGGTCTTGTGTTATGTCCTTGGTTGTTCAATACCGTTTACTGGTATAGGTGCCTTAGCTAGGGCCCTGGTGGTGGGATCCATGAAAGCTGTGTGACAGAATCTTTCATTCTTGTGATATGATCATATGAGGCCTTTGATTCAAAAATTGGCTGTACTGCCAATGCTACTGTAGCCTGTGGGTCATACTATGATCCTCCCATGTGGCTTTGTTGAAATTGAACTTTACATGAAATTGAACTTTACAATGGTCTCAGACATCTTTGTTATGTGAGATAGAATGAAGAAAAGAAATATGAAGGTATGGTCAAGGATGATTAATACGTATCAGATTTATTTATATAGAATTCCAAGGGACAAACTTGTGTTCGTGCACCCCACTATTCCATTTCCTCATGTTGTGGAGGTCTTATAAGACTAGTTGTTTATAATTTTTTTTTCTCAAATAATGTTCAGTGATAATGAAGTTTAGACTTTAAAAGTATTTTAGGTTAATATAGACAATTTCATCATCTAAAACAATTTTATCCCTATGCACATTGAAAACTTTTTTGTATTTCTCAAGCTAAACAACAGTGGAAGAATGAAAGTGAAAGAACAGAAGGAAGAAAGCTAGAGAATTCTAAGTAAAACTTGTATATCAGCCCCTGTTTTAATCTTGTTTGCAAATGATTAGGCTCTCTTTTTTGATCTGGTCTGGACTTGCCTTAGTTGCTGGACCACTTGAATCTTGATATTTTTTATTGAAAGTTTTAGACCCTGTTATATTAAAAAAAAAAGATTTTAATTTATTAATTAGATAGACAAGGCATTCTCAATGGGCTCTATGTTTGGCAAATTCCAGTATCTCATGTCATGATTCAAAGTGGCATTGGTTCCTAAACGGATAGTTAGAGTCACTCTCCCTAACTTTTTGTTTTTTTGGGTCTCAATTCTTCTCCGAATCCTCAAAAAATTAAATTCACGTACTAAGAAAAATAAAAATAAAAATAAAAATAAAATATTAAAAAAAATAATAATAAATGAAAAAAACACTCAAAATTCAATATTTTGTTGATTTTTTCAGTAAACAAACAAACCAAACATTTTTTTCTTATTTTAATTATTATCAATTAAGAATGTTTTTTTTAGTATAATAAAAAAGTAGAAAAATATTTAATCATAGACCAATGTTGATTATTTAATTCACATCAGGAAAAAAAATTATAAAAAAAAATATTGCATGCTATAGTCATAATTATTTAATCTAACAAATTAATCATAGACCAATGTTGCAAGTCCATTTTCAAATAGGGGTAAATTTGTCTATTTAAATCATTTCCTCTCCTTTCCATCCTAACTTTTAAAACATCCAAACAAGGGGAAGGGCTAATTACTCCCTTCTCCCTTACTAATTTTAAAAACATCCAAACAAGGTGGAGGATAACCATTCCCCTCTACTCTCCTCCCCACTACTCTCCTTCCCTCTACTCCCCTCTACTCTCCTCCCTCTTTAAACTTCCAAACAGGCCATAAATGTAGCAGAATTTTGTAAGAAATAGTTTTAGTGACGAAAATTTTCGTCACTATATGTGCTTAGATTTTCTTAAAAATAGTTTTAGTGACGAACTTTTTCGTCACTATATGTACCCAAAAATAGTTTTAGTGACGAAATTTTTCGTCACTAAATATGATTTAATAAACTAAAGTTTCTTTGGTGACGAAATATTTTCGTCCCTGAATAGTGTTTTTAGCGAGGAAAACATTTAGCGATGAAACGTTTTTGTCGCTAAAAGTTTTTTTTTTTTTTAAAAACAAATAAGACTTTTAGTGACCAAATTTTTCGTCGCCAGGACTTTTAGCAATGGGGTTTCAGTGACGAAATGAGTTTCGTTGCTAATTAGTAGATTTCGTCGCTAAAGGTCTTTGGCGACGAAAACTAGACTTTTAGTGACGAATATTTTCGTTACTGAAAATACATTTTTGTTGTAGTGACTGTCAGTTATTAGCTTGATGTAGTAGCCTTGCTACAAAAGAAATGAAGAAATAATGTAAGAAGGATCTTGACATTGTGGTTAGCAATATTTCTACAAATTGTATCACATGCTTTTCTATGGAAATCTACATTTATTCAAATGCATTGCTTTAACTTCTAGAGCCCAAATTGTATACATATGGAAAAAAATTAGGCTAAGGTTTGATCATAAACAGCCTACAATCGAACATTTTAGGCTACTTTTTTTTTTTAATTTGCTGGTTCTAGCTCATTCTCTAACCAAAGTGGAGCAAGGTGTAATACAAAACTTGACCTAGTTAGACTTGTGGGAATTGAGGTAGGCTATGCATCTATTACATTTTTAAATGACTAGCTATTAGTGCTCGATATGAAACATTGACTGGACCCATTTTGGATACAATAAGAAAGAAAGGATAGTAAAACAGTATAAAAGACCAAAAATAGTACGAAGACCATGAAGTCCCAATATAGCATCTCACATCTCAGAAGTGAGTGCACTGCCCTTGGACAGAAAGCCCACCTACTTTTTACAATTGATTAGACATATTGTATAAGCTCAAGAGTATAAGCTCGTATGTTTCTAAGCTGAAATCCTGTCCTAAGTGATGATCATCTACATTGATATGTTTCTTTATGTCATGGTAAACTGGGTTATCACAACATAAAAGTATCAAGAAAAACTCCATTTTCACCGTTCAGCATTTACCCGTATCTTTAATGGCTTTTATGGTAAAGAGATATTTTATTTGCATTTTTATTATTTTATATTGTATTATACAGCTTTAGCATTTTTATTATTTTTATTATTTGCAATATTACTATTATTGCATGCGTGTCATTTTGTAATAGTTAAGTGTCATTTTGTTAATGTCTGCCTGAGATCAATGGTTTATTAACATGATTGCATGCGTGTCAGATATGCAGCCATTGTCAAATGTGGATCCTGGACCTAAGGATGCTACACAGTTGAGGTGGCAGCTGGATCATCGATCCACGCCGCTGTGGGGGAGGCCCACCGCCGGTCAGGTACGTAGTTTTACTGAACTTTGGACATTTGGAAATGGTATCTTTTTCTATCTGTGGGGTTCTCTGATTATTTGTAAATAGATGTTGGAAATGGTATCATTTTCTCTTTTGATTTGGGCAGAATTTTATTTAATCCAAATTAAAATTTCGCATAGGTTTAATTTAGCATGAAGTGTCCACATACAATTTATGGGACAATATCCCAATTTGGATTAATTGATCTCTGTATGTCAGCCTGCACTGGAAATATATCCTCAAGATTTAAATGAGCCCTTATTATTCTTTAATTTTCTTAAACTTAAACAATTAATGATTTTTTCTAGTAAGTAATAAATATATATATATATTTATATAATGAGAAGCTTTATACTAGCCTTGATGCAAGTAAAACTACTGTTCTTAATATTCTTAATGTTTTGGTTCTTTCATGGTTTATTGAACATACTTTAGTAAATGAATGATAAGAAGGGTGGCTATTTTGGCTTGGTTGATTAATTAGGATGCAAGTTGATTAGAGATGCTTATAGGTGGATAACACCTATGCAAAAAACACCTAGTTCTCTCAAATAGCACTCAAGGCTACATATTTCATTAACTTCAAAACTAACTGATTACAACAGAAGGTTAAATGCCTATTTATACAGGCTGTATCAGAGTGCAGCCAAAAAATCAACCTAATTTGATCTTATCTACTATTGAACTAGACTAAATAACCACTTAACATCCTAACTAACATATTACAAAAAGTTCTCAATGTTTACTGCTCTCTAGCAACCTTTAGCCTACTATTTCTTGCATATTATTATTATATAGTATTCTTATAGTTATTTCGTGTGCACTATCCTAACACAACGCTCTTTTGTGTGCAGGTAGTGCCAGGCGTGCTAAAATGTCGACGCCGATCTTGTTTGTTACCCCAGGGTAGGCTAGATCCACGGATCACCCGTTACATAACTGAGGTGAGTTTGAAAGGATTATTTAAGGTTCCAGAATTGGAAGTTGATCACGTGTTGATCACAGCATTGGTCGAGCGTTGGAGTCCGGAGATGCACATGTTCCACTTACCTCATAGAGAAATGGGTATCACCTTACAAGATATTGAGGTGATGCTAGGGGTTCTCGTTGATGGGTTGCCCGTGGTTGGGAAGACAAAGTTGAATTGGAGTGCGTTGTGCACTCAATTATTGGGTTATCAACCTCCAGACCCGATATCGCACCCCAATGAAAACAAGTCTATCCTTGTTGGGGAAAGGATAAGAGTCAGCTGGCTTCAAGCACGGTTTAGAGGTCCCCTAGCTGCGGATGCTACTGACGCTGTAGTGCAGCAACATGCCTATTATCACATACTGGTTTGGGTGGTGTCCATAGTGTTTATGGACAAGTTGGTAGACCGGGTGTCGGTGATGCCTCTACAGTTCTTGAACCCAATCAGTGATGCGAAGAAGTATAGTTGGAGTAGTGCAGCATTAGCCTGGCTGTATAGGCACCTATGTAAGGCATCAGAGATGAAGGCGATGCAGATTGGAGGAGCAGTGATATTGGTGCAGCTGTGGGCGTATTCGAGGTTCCCAATGATATGCCCTATTACAAGGCCGCCACAACAGCTGGTGCAGGCAGGTCCCCTCACCAATAGGTACGTTCTTTTTTTTCTTTTCTTTTTTTCATAATTCAATTTAAGCATGTGTTAGTGAAAAGCATAATTTAGTTTCCTCATTAGGGACATTTCCCTTCAATTTTTTTCGTGTTTGCATTCTCCATTAGCCAAATGTAGAGAAAAATATGGAAAAGCAGTTTTGCTTCATTCTGCAACAACACTGCAAACATAGATGCTTGTCGTTGAAAAAGAAAACTAGTAAATATGATCTATGAAATTAATCCTCTCCATCAAATTCAAGATTTAGAAAGAACACTAGAAATTTAAAAACATGAAAACCGGTAAAAATCAACAGTGCAGGAATAGAATGATAATGTTGGCCATGTTCATCTTATTTTCATTGTCTATCAATTTTTTTTGAGGCTCTATGCCATATGAATTTTAACAGCTTCTTTGCACAATGATGAAAGTGAATAAATTAGTGGCATAAGTATTGGGCTGATCAATAAATTACAAGAATTCCATGTGCTATCAAACCACTGTTTCTCGTTCAATTTATGTTTCAATCTTCTTTGAGAGTATAATTTTTGCTTCAGATTTGTGTAAATAACTAATGAGAATTGTCCAAAACTGTATGTTTACTAGATGGAAAGGGCCAAAGTGCATGACAGAGCATGCCATTCATGTGCTAGTTGCGTAGGTGCCGATAGCACATTTGTTCAGGTAACAATCTGATGTTACTCCGTAGGTGTAGGTATCACATGCTACAACTTGCAGAAGAACTGGCCGTCGCAACCAACAAGCAACTCACACCAATGAAACGTAATAATGTCCTCAATTACGAGGACTACCTATCAAAATGAATACCTATGTAAGGCATCGCTAGCTGGGTTCTATGTGGTGTGTGTATTATGTCTAGGATTAAGTTAATAATGTTAGTACCGTTAGTGTTCAATATGCAGTGCATGCATACTGATGGCATCGTGTGTAAGAATATTTAAGTTTTCTGTGTTATGTGTATAATAAATTGGTTCGATATGAAGTACATGCATATTGAAAAACATCCTGTGTGAGAACATTTAAGTTTTATGTGTTATGCATATAATAAATTGTCTACCTCTTTACCTTAAGTAGTCATTCAAGATTACAAATAATGTGCATGCTTGTACTGACAATAATAAGGTTTACATTGTCCCCTAAAAGTAAACATTGTTCTCTACATAGTACGAACACAACAACAGTGACACACATACATCTAAAACATAGTTAACGAAAATAGTTATACAACAAAGTCCAATTAGACCACTACACAATTACTCTTCATCTGACATCTCCACGTCCGACTGATAAATGTCTGCTGCAAAAAGTGATTGCATGTATTGTGCTTGCTCGTACAACTTACACTCCACTAACTTTTGAATCTCGACTTGGGTCCGATATCGATTAAGATGTATCTTCATTCGATTATTTTCTTCTCTTATGCGGTTCAATGCTCTACGAAGTTTGTCTATCGTGACTCTTGGCATCTGCGATGCGAGTTGCCAAGGCACTGGCAACTTATAACCGACCAACTCATCATAAAACATTTCCTGTTCACAGAGTAACCAAGCCCACTCCTGCCTCATGGTATTGTGAACCCATGCACTATTTCACAGATTCAGATCGATTAGATAGTTGAACTCATCTTCCAATACCCAGCAATGACCCATCGCGGTGAACACATCGTGAGGCCTGTAGATTAAAGGGTTGCCAAAACCAGACATTGACACTGAATACAATAACATCAAATGATCGAGTTAACAGTGTGCATCAACTATTTGTAAATAATGTATAGCAGCATAAAATGGTACGCAACAAAGACATTCATAAATTTATGTACTATTACATGCTAGAAATTAAATGCTAACACTCACATGTGACCATAACGTAAATATATGAATATTTGTACCCTGGTGCATAATGCATAGGACTGTGTCAATTAAAGATGATGCTCTATTCAAGTACACTGCAACTACTGCACACATGTTGAAATATCACTGTAACATTGGGAACATGGATAATCCTATTCATATATTGTTTTTCCAGCCTGTATTGACATGACAAGCCCTAATAACTCATATATATTATAATGCTTGGACCATGAAATGAGGTTATAAATGCACCACAATAATGATTTATTTCTACCCCACTAACTTCTTAGATTGATTAAGCTATAAGTTGCAACGCCTTAACATCAAATCGTATAGTGCGAAACAAGTTTGGATCTACTTCAACAAATGCATCATCACAAGTTACAACAAAGCAACAACTACAGACATACACAGACCAATATGGAGGGAAATGGGTTGGAAAGAAAAGAGATTTCGTTAATTTTCCAATATACACGTACTAGAGTCTTGGAAGCGTCGGACACATCATGGTCGGCAAACCTACAAAACTAAGTATAGATACCACCGCAATAGAGTTCACCACAGCAGAACCACCATGGTCAATCCTATACGAGAAAAGGTGTGAGTTGGAGGTATATTGTCGATGGCATGGGTTACGAGTTCCTAAGGCATGTTCAGCTGAGTTACCTAGAGATGAACCTACCAGCATACTTGCTCGTCTTGAACATGAGAACAATCAAATACAAAGGCAACTAGACCATTTTCATGCAATTCAAAAAGCTAGGAAACATCTATAGGGGAAGGCGCAAGGGTGAGCCATCAAGTCTATTAATGAAATTACTTTGTTAGATGATGAAAAAGATATTTTAAACTTCTCAGATTCAAGCATTGATGATTTCTAAAAATTTCTACCTACAAAGATTAGACGTTGTTGTTAATATCTACACGTTGTGTGTAATACGAAGTGTTATTGTTAATGTCTGACAATGATGATTATGTACGTTCAACTTTTGCAAAATAAGAACTTCTGCTTACTACCTACATACACCTTTGGTTGCATAATGCAAATTTCTATTTTTTAAATTTTCATTTTTCAACATGAAGTATGAAATGCATTAAGATTTACTATTCATGACTTCTAGCAAATCTAAAGATTTTCATTTTTTGTAATTAAAATTTACAACACCAAAGAACCAATATAACCCCAATGTACTCACATAACACTCATTCAACAAAATACCAAAGCACAAGCAATACAATCTATCAAACAAATTTTTTTCTCTAATATGAAAATACATTATGGATGATAAACTTTCGCAATATCTAAAACTACTCCTCACCTACACCATAAAATTCTCTACGTGCATCAAATTCTGATATGAGTTTTTTACCTGAGATGATAGAGAGATAACACTGAATCCAAGGATGTATAGCTATGGATCTGTTAGGAGAAGCTGTGAGGAAAATGAGGAAAATATGTGAATTTGTGAATGGAGAAGTGTATAGCAGCATTACTCGATTATTTTGAGGTCGAGTAAGCTTTAGTGTACTCGATATTCCTTTAATCGGGTTACATACACGACAAAAAAAATTCATGTGCAACTTGGTGATGTAAATTTTCCTCAAGAACTCGATTTTATTAGGATCGAGTTTTGGCTTAATTAAAAATTTGGGAAAGGCCACGATGGAAATCCAGCGTGGCAAAAACGTGAAATAAACTCGACCATAGTAAAATCGAGTTACATAGAACCCGATTTTAGTATAGTCAAGTATTGTGGATAAGTCGATTGTTAGATAATCGAATACTAAAACAGGGACACAGACTTAAATAATTTGAAAACAGGAACATATTGCTGTTATTTTCGCAAAATAAGGGAAAAAGCCCAATATCCCCTAACTAATTAATACCTAACTAATGTCTAACAAAATTATTAAAAATGCGAATAAGTACCACAATGGGAGATGGACTGATGGAGTTTTAAAATTGGAAAATTCTCGAAGCTTTACGTTTTTCGGTCTTGGCAATTTCTCACATTGCTGGCTGCAATTCTGCTCTTGGTCAAGATGGCAATGCAAGCAGTTTGCTTGGTTTATAGTCACACTCACATACTTCATATGAACACCACATAATAATTTATCTCATTGCTTCTCTTTTATATAAAGAGTAATGCTACATACAATAAATTTCACAATAATTGAATTAACAAGTTTTTATTAGATCTCATTTGGGTTCATTACTAATATTAATTTATTATCTATCATTAACAATCTGTCACCTTAACAGTTGTAAAATATTAGTAACATTTTTCTTTTTGGGGCTTGAGAATTGAGATGTATAGGAGAAAGTTTATGTAAGCTTTCTCACTAGGACACCAAAGGAAGTTTCAATAAGTTTCAGTGCTTGTTTAAGGAAAAAGTTGGTTGGGTGGTTGCTTTAAAAGGAGAAATTCTTTTTTGGGAGAATATCATGCTAGAAATGTTACGTCCACAACATTTTTACAACAAATTTTACTAAACCTGTAACAATCTGCTAACTAAGATTTATTATGAAAGTATTGTAAAAATATTGTGAATATAACATTTCTGATATCACGTTGATAAGACTGTAGACTATAGTGAACTAGTGATAGTTTGTTATCGATTGATGCGTGCTCAGATTTTTTTGCTCTCTTCTCTAATTAATAAGATGGGTTTAGAGACTTTTCATTTTATTAAAGACAACTTGTTCCTTCTTTTGTATTGGATATGTGATTAATTAGCACAATGTGTATGGGCCTCACTCTTTATTAATGATGTTTAGGGTTATCTTTAGATGAGTCACTATTAATGGTCTGAATTCTAATTTTATTTAAGATATTAAATAATTCACATGGAAAACGTAATTAATAAGGAATGGATATGAACGATTAAACTAAGCATCGGTTACATTTCTGCCTAGTCATAATTTCTTTTCTTTAGACTAGTCTCTTCACATGTGGTTGATTATAAATTTGAAAATGGGGTAGAGTCACTTAAGAAAGAGATTAGGTTGATGGTAACCTTTTTTATTTATTTATTTATTATTATTATTACTAAATGACAAATTTGATGCTTTCTTACCAGGCGTATTTGTCACACAATCATTTTGACATGGAAGAAAAAACATTTTTTTCTAGTTTTTTTTTTTTTTTTTGAAAAAAATGAGGGTCTTATTTAGAGTATAAAACTTAACCAGTGCAACCACAAAAAAAAAAAAAAAAAAAAAAAAAAAAAAAAAAAAAAAAAACTTATGAAAAAAAATTTACTTCTAAACTGGTTAGGAAGAAAATCCCTTCAACCTATTGTGACAATTAGTGTTCATGTTTACTTTTAGTTACATAACTCATTTAATGAGTCAAGTGACTTTTTTTTTATAAGGTCAAGAAACTTGTTTAAGTAATACACATTGATGAGTTTCATATATTACCAGTAATAAACCAAAGGAGATTCCTCCAAACCAGCTTGGAAGAAATCTCTATCCTAAATTAATACCAAAGCCAACAGTTAATCAATTTGTATCCTGTGACACCCGCTCTCATGTCTAGATCTTAAGAGTTTACGCTGTGTGCACATGGCTAACAAGCAAAGAAACTGAATTTAATAAAATGTTAGAACATCCAACACACAAATTTATTTATTTTTGGTGGAGAGGCCTAACTATCTAGTCATCAAACTAAATTAAAGTCACAACTAACTAATGTGAGACTTTCTATCAGGTGTTTTGATCAAAGGAATTCGTACACCATAATATAATAGTATGTAATATAATGGAAAATTAGCTATCATCTCTATAAAGTCTACTGTAAGGTTGAATTTATTCAACCATGTGTTGGCTTTATTCCGTGCCAAATTTGCTTGTAATTTAGCAATTAGAAATCCTATATTTAGGTGGGAATAATGTAAGGGTTGTGTATGAGAGAGTGTGAAGAACTGATCAAGTGTGTGCATTCAAGAGCATTCTCGCGACTGGAGCTTGCAACTGACTTGCGAGTGGTGACTCGCTAGAAGTGTCACACGTGTGAAGCACGCAGGAAGTTGAAGGGCCAGTACAGTTGGATCACTACAGGATAAAAAGTACAATTTGGCCATTTTGTTACTTGGCGATTGGAACTCACGACTCATCCCAGTCGCGAGTCACTTACCAAAGCCCCCTGTTTTGCAGAAAAATGACTTTTCACATTCCTTCTCATACCCTACTATAAATACCCTTATACCCACAAAATGTAGAGAGTTTCTAGAGAGAATTTTGAGAGATAAACCCTAGAGAACAACAAGATTGATTCATCCACAATCTTATACCTTTGATTCTCAAATTCCTCTACTCTCACCCTCTCCATTGTCATACCCTTGAGAGGATCTTTAGTCAAATCCTTACCTCATCATATTCATATCAGTGAGAAGGTTATTTGGTGCTTGGGAAGCAGTTTAGAGAGGACCAATTCATTTTGGTTGATGCAATGGGCTTATTGCGGGATCCGATAAGTTAGAGAAGACAAAGTTAGGCTTAACCCTGTTGGAGCAAGAAGCTTGGAAGGCTTAGGTGCATCAGGTAGATTAGGCTTGGAGGGTCTTTTGCTATCCATGTATCCCAACTGATTTTCTAGTGGATCATTTTACCGTTTAGAGGGCGGCGGAGAGGTTTTTCGCCGAGTTCTTCAATTTCCTCTTCGATAACACGTGCCGGTGTTATCTTACGTTTGCTTCTCTCTATCCCTTACTCTTTGTATTTAATTACTGCTATGTTGTGATTAAATTATGGCTTAGAGTAGTTTGTTTATTTGGGTATAGCTTATATTTATCATTCCGCACATATATTGTTTGAATATAAGCTTGTGTTGGTATTATTGAAATTGGGGGTCTAAACATTCACTAGTGTTTTACACACCAAGTGAGCTTTCAATTGGTATCAAAGCGGGCATACTTTGACGGATTTCTATATCCTTAGTGTGATCCTTGACCCCTAGGATGGATAGGTCTCAATCCCTTAATGCACCTCCCTTCTTTGATGGTAGTAATTACGCCTTTTGGAAAGTGCGTATGCATGCATTTTTGTGCTCTATTGATGAGAGCGTTTGGGATGCTGTTAAGAATGGTTGGACTAGGTCGGAGGCTACCAAATTTGAAAGTTCAATTAGTGTGTAAAACACTAATGAATGTTTAGACCCCTAATTTTAACAATACCAACACAAGCTTATACACAAACAATATATGTGCGGAATGATGTATATAAGCTATAACCAAATAGGTAAAACACTCTAAACCATAATTAATCACAAACACAGCAAAAATTAGAAGGTAAAGAGTAAGGGAAGAGAGATGCAAACACAAAGATAACATTGGCACGAGTTATCGAAGAGGAAACTGAAGAACTCGGTGAAAAATCTCTCCGCTGCCCTCCAAGCAGTCAAATGATCCACTAAAGAATACAGTTGGGATACATGAATAGCAGAAGACCCTCCAAGCCTAATCTACCCAATGCACCTAAGCCCTCCAAGCTTCTTGCTCCAACAGGGTTACGCCTAACCTTGTCTTCTTTAGCTTCCCGGATCCAGTAATAAGCCCATTGCATCAACCAAGTAAATTGGTCATCTCTAAACTACTTCCCAAGCACCAAAATACCTCATCATAGATATGGGTATGGTGAGATAAGGATTTGGCAAAATGTACCTTTCAAGGATATGTCAATAGAGAGGGTGAGAGTAGAGAAATTTGGAGAATCAAATAATGAAGATTGTGGATGAGTCAATCTTGTTTTTCTCTAGGGTTTCTCTCTCAAAATTCTCTCTGGAAACTCTCTACATTTCGTGGGTATAAAGGTATTTATAGTAGTGTATGTGAGGAATGTGAAAAGTTAGGTTTCATCCAAACAGGGCATTCTGGCGACTCAGACTCGCGACTGGAACGAGTCGTGAGTTTGAGTCGTGAGCTAACTGCCTGGCCAGACTGTATATTTTTGTCCTATAGTGCTCCAGCTATCGTGACCCTTCAGTTCCCTGCATGCATCACACGTGTGCCACTTTGGCGACTTGCCAGTCACGAGTCAGTCGCGAGATCCAGTCGCGAGACTCCTTTGATTTGCACACATCTTAAGTTTTCTTCACACTCTCTCACACATAACCCTTACATGATTCCCACCTAAATACAGGGTATCTAATTGCTAAAATACAAGCAAATTTGGCACGGAATAAAGCCAACACATAATTGAATAAATTCAATCTTACAAAATCTACTTGGGATAAGGCAGCCCTTGCAGCGGCTAATGCTAATAGTAAAGCTTTAAATGCTATATTTTGTGGTGTCTCACCAGATGAATTCCACGGGATCTCTCATGTGACAATTGCTAAGGAGGAATGGGAAATCTTGGAGACCACATATGAAGGCACCAAGAAGGTGAAAGATACAAAGCTACAAATGCTTACCACTCGCTTTGAAGAATCAAAGATTAGCGAAGATGAGGCATTTGACTCCTTCTATGGAAAATTGAATGAAGTGGTGATTGGCAAGTTTAACTTGGGAAAGAAGACGGAGGACTCCAAGGTTGTTAGGAAGATCCTACGATCATTGCCAGAGAGCTTCCATGCCAAGGTCACCGCCATCGAAGAGAGCAAACTCCTTGATAAGATAAAGATTCAAGAACTCATCGGTTCTCGTCAAACATATGAGCTATCTCTACCATCACAAAGGAAGAGCAAATCTCTTGCTCTTAAGACGATCAATGAGAGAGTTGAAGCTCAAGATTCCTCGGATGAGGATGAGGTTGAAAAAGAGGTGGCGTACCTTGCAAAGAACTTTTTTCAAGTTCTTAAAATTCAAGAAGGATGGGAAGTCTTTTGAGAAAGGTAAATTCTCAAATTTCAAGAAGGACAAGAAAGACTTCAAGAAGAAAGACTCCAAAGACTCATCTCCATCTCAAGCAGTCACTCACTATGAGTGCAAAGCGCATGGCCATGTGAAGAAAGAATGCCCTACTTATTTGAAGGCAAAGGGTAAAGTCTTTGTTACAACTCTAAGTGACTCGGATAGCTCCAACTCCGATTCAGAAGAAAGTTGTGATGGAGAAGGAAACTATTCCGCGTTTATGACCATTGCACCCGTGGACTCTTAGGAAGATTTGAGCACTCTAGTGGAAGGGCTCGACGAGCACACCGAAGTGGAGTCTATGAGGGTTGGAGAGGAATCCGATGATGAAGATGAAGAATGCATTTATGAAGATGAAGAATGCATCTATGAAGGAGCAAAGGGATTGCAGGAATCCTATAATTCCCTTCTTGAGAAGACCGGAGAGTATACTAAAGTGGCTAAGGTAGCCATTAGAAAAATGAAGAAAGTAGAACAGGATTACAAGAGTATACTTGTGAGGTATAAAGAAACAAAATGTGAAGTTGAAATGATGAATGAAGAGCTAACGAATGCCTATTCTAGGATCAAGTTTCTTGAGCTTGAGGTTATTCAAGCTAATGCCAAAGTGGAGTGTGTTGCTTCAAAGAAACTTGATAAGGTGCTTGCATATCAAAAGCCCTCTTTCGATAGAAGTGGCTTGGGATACACCAGAGAAAGTAGCTCAAGCGTTAATGTGTCTAAGGAGATGAAGTTTGTTAAAGCCAAAGAACCGGCGGTTACAACCCCTCGTGTTGAAAGTGTGAAAGTTGAGAAAAAGCCAAATGTGGTTACTCAAAAGGTTTTGACAAAGCCTCCAAATCCAATTGTGGCCAAGCCCAAAGAAAAAGGGAAGTCTCTTCTAAAGGCACAAAGAGGTCCTCAAACTCAACACTTTTGTCATCACTATGGAATCCGAGGACATACTAGGCCAAATTGCCACAAGCTTCAAGCATTGAAGAATGCAGGTTCTCAAAGGCCAAGAGGACAAGGAAAGGGCAAGGGGAATCACAAGCAATCAAAAGGGTAAGAAGTAGATCCCGGTATTGGTGATGTGATGAAGATGATAGACACAATCAATTCTTGTATGACCAACTTCACCCTATGGTTTGAGAATCGTCACTCAAGTACCCAATCCTCTAAGGATATCACCCCAAATGCACGTGCCGTGTGGGTGAAGAAGGGTACTCATGCATAAGCATTATAACATGTCCATGCATTAATTCTTTCGATATGTTGTGACATTGTTGGTTGTTTGCTTATAGTTTTTTTTTTCCCTAGCATGTTTTAACTGTTTTTGTTGTTTAAAAGCTTTGAATGTTTTTTTTGTTTTTTATCAATCTTTACTTGCTTTGTGTCAAAAATCCAAAAACACATAAAATGTAGAAAATCCAAAAAGTTTGATTGGCATTATTGTGTATTGTCACACGCATGCTTAGCTTTGTACCTCCGTACTAATGGCTTTATGCATTTACGAGCTTAGCTTGCTCTTTATGCATTCATATCTTTGTGGGAAAAATCCTAACATCTATGTGATTGTTGTAAATTGATCTTCAAACTTGTCATGAATGATTAGTCAATAGTTTTGTTGATCTTGAGACATGCATAGACTTGTACTATATATCTTCTCACTCTTTTATGTTTTTGCTTATAGCTCAACCAATGTCAAATCTCAAAAAGAGATAATGAGCTGCAAAAGCCGTCGCACATACTAATATTTGACTAGGAAAAAGGGAAAGCAACTTGTATTGAAAATGTATGGTACCCAAAAAGCCAAAGGCTTACTCTCAAAAATGAAATACCAAAGGCTTACTCTCAAAAATGAAATATCAAAAATTTCAAGCATTGATCTCAAAAAGAGATGTCATGTTCTAAAAAGATCAAATGTTATGAAGTGTAAGAAGGCAAATGAAAAGCTTCAAAGTTATGTAATCAAGTCTTTGTGGGAGGTCATATATGCTCATTTCTATAATTGAGATTGGTCACTCTACTTAGTGCTAATTGTGTATGCCTTGGTTGAATTGATCATTGAAGCTTCATGTTAGACTAAGGACTATCTCACATTTGATACCCACCCACAGCACACATGTCTATGTTCAATAAATGCCTTATTCATTTGTGTGATTGTACTTAATTAAATGTGTTGTACATAATCATATGTTGATCAAACACAAAAAGATTTTTGAGTATTTTAGTTGTTTTTGAAAAGTGTTTTGCTTCAAAATTTTTCTCAAAAATCCAAAAATTTTCAACTCTGCCTTTTGGTGACTCACTCGCGAGTCATGCGAGTCACGAGGCCCTAGTCATGAGCTTACACAGAAGGTTTCACGACTCCCTAGCAAATGAGACTTCCAGTCGCGAAAAATATTAGAAATTTTTTCAAAAATTCTAGGTTTTTGTCATTTTCGCGACTACTTCGCTAGTGGAAGTCCAGTCGCGAGGTTACTCAGAGAGGTTCACGACTCACTGGCGAGTGGAAGTCCCAGTCGCAAAAAAGACTTAGAGAAATTTTTCAAAATCTTGCACAAGGGATTTTGGTGACTTGCTCGCGAGTCATATGAGTCGCGAAAAACGCGTGTTTTGCACAAATAGGGTTAAATCTCAAACAGTTTTTAAAAAACTTTTCAGTTTCCCTCACATCACGTGCAAATCTCTCTGTCTTCTCCGCCTCTCCCTCTCCCAAAACTGCCATTTTCACTCACAAAACCTCCATTTTCCTCTTCAATTTTCTCTCAATCTTCAAGAAAAGGTATGGGTTTTCAATTGTTTTCACTCTATTTCAAGTTTAAAGCCTTCTTTTTCATGGATTTGTTGTTTATATTGAGATATGGATATATGGTTGATGAATATGGGTTTCTGATGTTTTTGTTGAGTTTGATATATGGGTTTTGTTGAGTTTCATAGTATAATGCTAGTTTTACATGTTTATACTACATGCTCATGCATTTTGCTATAATTTGTGTTGTGTTGTGCATATCATGTTGATGATAAAATGTCTTATAGATGTTTTTGTGTGTATTTTTGGACTCCATTGAGTACAAAAATTGTGGGGATAATCATGTTTCTTTGTCTTTGAAACATCATATGATTATGTGTTTTCACACATTTCCTCTTGCATGTTTTCATGCCTTAGTTACACACTTTTGCATATGATGCACACACACACAATCTTTGACATGTTGAGTGAATAATGCCAATGATTCTATCATGTTGTGATGCACACACTCTTTAAATTCCAGTTTTTGGGGTTTTAATTCAAAGTTTAGGTTTTGGTACTAAATTGTTGCTAATCAAGTTTGTTGCTGCGTGTTTTTCATCTTGCTCTTTGCTATTATATGATCTTTGCTTGAAGATGTCTCCCTTCAAGAAGTCAGCTGTGAAAGGAGGAAGCAACAAAGGAAAGGAACCGGTAATTGATCTCAGCAGCTTCTCCCCTAAGTCGAAGAAGACTTGATTTTCAGCTGGAGTGTATGATGACACTCGTTTTAGATCATATGCCGCATATCAAGCATATTTGAATCACTTCAAGGGTGCCCCCATGTTGATTGAAAGGGTTGTTGAACAAGCGTCTCTTCTCGATACAAACATTCCCAGATGGTTCACCTCCAAAGATTGGAACTATCTTCTATCCAACTTTGAAGATCTGTATGAAGAGCTTGTGAAAGAATTCTATGCAAATGCCATCTTTGATGGGGATGAGCTAAAATGTTGGGTAAGAGGAAAGGACTTCACTGTCACACCTTCCTATCTTGCTATCATTCTGAACATCAACCGACCGATGTTTATTAAACCACCGGTGTATGATGAGTTGGAATCGGATGTTGACATGCTTCGAGATGCTCTCGGAGAAAACTTGGAGATATCCTCAAATGGGAAAACAATCGGGGTGTCATCATTATCTCCCGAATAAAGGCTGCTCACTACGATAATGTTTCACAATCTCTATCCTCTCTCAAGCACCAGATACATGAATCTTGGTCGGGCTCTATTTCTTCATGACTTGATTACCGATGAAGAAATTGATATATGTTCACATATCTTCCACACTTTGAGCAAAACTGCTGAAAGGAAGACATCTACGAACTGTCTTCCTTTTTGTTGCCTCATCTCGAAGATATTGAAGCTCAAAGGAGTACACACATTGGAAGATGAGTACCCTCATCCTATGCAAAGCCCAATCAACATTTGCACTCTCAATGCTATCATAGGCTATAGCCAAAAGAATGTCAAGCAAGAGAGTAATGTTCCTCATGGTGTTTCAAGCTTTAGCTCACAATCCTATGATGAGAAGTTGGACAACATAATGGCATCCATGCAAGACATCAGTACCAAGTTGTTCGGCCTCACATCTATCATGCACTCTTAACATACCCGATTTGACAAAAAGTTTACCTCTCTCCAAACTCAATTGGATCAAATCCAAAGGAAGCTTGAAGAAGATGATGACTAGCTATTCCATGACAAAAAGGGGGAGATGGTTCATGATAGGGGGAGAGCAATGATAGAGGGAGAGAGAGCTAGATCAAAGGGGGAGCAATGCAATGCAATGAAGAGCAAGAAAAGAAACCTACAACAAGCCTTTAGCCTTTACATTTTCTTCTTTTGATGCTACTTCTAGTCTATGTTTATTTTTCATGGTTTAAGCTTATGTTGTGTACTTGACAATGCTTATTTTGTACCTTTGCTTTTGTGGCATTTTAGTACTTTTAGATTATGTTTTGCATTCTCTTTAGTACTTTTGTGCCCTTGTTGGATCTTGTATCCTTGATGCAATTGCCTAAGTGGTAGTGCATCGGTTGAGTGTTAAACATGCAAATGTTACTTTGCATTGAGCTTATTAGCTTGCATGTCCGGATGTTCATTCACCGTGTGAATGTTCATTGTGGTCACTTTTTATAGTGATTGTTCTTGTTTGGTCAAGCTATGTTTTATTGTCATATTCATACTTTCTTGATCGTATTGTGCTTGCTCCATATGCATTCCAAGATTTCTGCTTACAATGAACTTTTTGTGATATTATTTTCAAGAAAGCTTGTCCATATGGTTCAAGAGCTTCACAGATCTAGAGTTAGGTGTGAGTGAGTTTTGGCAACTATTCCCAACTCACATTTTAAGTCTAGAGTTTGTTTTAGGGTTTTGTCACAAAATAGCTAAATGGGGAGATTGTAAGGTTGAATTTATTCAACTATGTGTTGGCTTTATTCCGTGCCAAATTTGCTTGTAATTTAGCAATTAGAAACCCTGTATGTAGGTGGGAATAATGTAAGAGTTGTGTGTGAGAGAGTGTGAAGAATTGATCAAGTGTGTGTATTCAAGAGCATTCTCGCGATTGGAACTCACGATTGACTCGCGAGTGGTGACTCGCCAGAAGTGTTACACGTGTGAAGCATGCAGGAAGTTGAAGGGTCAGTACAGCCGGATTACTATAGGACAAAAAGTACAATCTGGCCATTTTGTTACTTGGCGACTGGAACTCGCACTAGTGTTATCTTGCGTTTGCTTCTTTCTATCCCTTACTCTTTGCATTTAATTACTGCTGTGTAGTGATTAAATTATGGCTTAGAGTAGTTTGTTTATTTGGGTATAGCTTATATTTATCATTCCACACATATATTGTTTGAATATAAGCTTGTTTTGGTATTATTGAAATTGGGGGTCTAAACATTCACTAGTGTTTTACACACCAAGTGAGCTCTTTTTTTTATTGAAATATTCCAGGACAACAGATAATTTAGCTTGAGATGTGATTCATACTAATTTGGTAACGGACAAGTTAAGGTCGACTATTAACACTAGTCTTTTCACACGTTCTGCATGCGTTCAAAGATTTTCTTTCTTTGTTGATGATGCATTTGATCGACAGTTCAACTTGGTCCACAAATGCCTACCAAAAAAAAGGAAAATCTCCAATATATATGTGGGTTAGT
Source organism: Notholithocarpus densiflorus (assembly GCA_030021035.2). Taxonomy (NCBI): domain Eukaryota; kingdom Viridiplantae; phylum Streptophyta; class Magnoliopsida; order Fagales; family Fagaceae; genus Notholithocarpus; species Notholithocarpus densiflorus. The sequence continues at coordinate 9,696,797 of JARYZH020000006.1, read as the reverse complement.
ACACCAAATTTTAGGAGGAAAGTCAAAGGATTATTTTTTTCATACTTGTTATGGTGGCTGTCCCATACTACTGTCTTCTTATGTCTTTAGGGCCTGTTCGGATTGAGGGAGGAGGGAGGGGGCCGAGACTAGAGGGGAGTAAAATAGAGTTAATTGAAAATAGACTAATTTGGGACCAATTCTATTCTACTCCCTCCCCCCCCTTCTCCTCAATCCAAACAGACCATTAGTGAATTTATCCCTCCAAAATATCAACCTAATTTAATTCATTCCCCATCATTTGGAGGGATAGGCAACAACAAAAGTTATAAATTTTGAAAATATTTTCTTAAAATTCAAGTTTCAATAGTATATACACTATTCTTATATATATAACATTGAAAACAAATATCTACTACAATTCTAATCTTATATAATATTTAAACTTAAAGTAACATGTAATATGTGTTCCATGGACTTGGAGATGTAAATTTTTTTTTATAAAAAAATTTATATTCTTGAAAATGTTCAAATAAGTTGACCAATTATGGTGATACTAAATATGAAAAAAAAAAAAAATTATAACGGATAAAGTTCTACAAAACTAAAGTTACAACTTTACTTAATAAAATAAACATTGTTATATAAAATAAACATTACAATTTTACAACTGTTGAATTGCATATTCTTTACGTTTTTAATACATATGATAATTTTTTTGTTAATAAGATTTATTTACTGTTTGATTATATAACTTATATTTTATGCATAATTTTAAACTACAAAAACTTGCAATTTAAAGAATTTATTGATAATATATGTTAAAGCTCTTACGAAGAAGCAAAATTGCAAGAAGAAAGGAGAGTTCACACGACATCATTTTGACTGAAGGAATAAAAGCTAAATTAAAGGAAAACGGCACCGTTCAGATTAATGAAGACACGCGTACAACTTAATGAAGACATGGACTGTGCACGTGACAGACTTAAGCTCAGAATCTGTTATTAGGCTTTGACAGGTTTCGTTGTTTTATTAGAGGATAATAAGTTTGTTATAGTTTGTTAGTTAGTTTTTTTTTTGGCGCCTTTTTCTTTTGCTTGGAACCGAGTCTGCTATGGTGTATAAATAGCAGAGCAGTAGATATTTATGATTCTACTCTCTCATTTTTTCATCAATAAGAAAAATCTATTTAGAGAGAGCTTTCATTTTCTTTACAACATAGTTATTAATCTTGAAATTTTGCAAGTATAGAGAATATAAGGAAAAAATATAATTCAATATTAGATTTATCAACATTCACCTCCAATAAAAAAATATTTAGTAAGGTTGTAACTTAAAACTACAATTAATTTTGTAGCTAAACTTTGTTTTATTATAATTATGAAATTTAAATATTTCTGTTAAATTACTATCTAGCTACTTAATGAAAAATAGTTAATATAACCTACTTAATGAGTATATATGTTCTTTTACATGAAACTTATAAAAATAGTTAATATTTTAAAATAACATATAACCTAAAAAATTTATATTATTCTCTATTATAAAATAATTATATCATAATATTTTTACCTTGCATTGAGTGTTTGCAACTAGTTTTACATAAAGATTACACTAAAACTAGTAAATTAACTGATTAATTCAAAAAAGAAACTGAGTTATTGATGTGCATTTTCTGTGTTAGTTGATTATTCTTTAGCCATTGGACGTATCTTATTCTGTGCCATCCTTCAATAATGTTCCCAACTTATTCCCATCCAGACTTTTGCAGTAATTAGTAGTTGGTAACAATACAAGAGCTCCCTTGTCCTAACTGATACACGCTTTTCTTGTAATTCCATTATCTTTTTTATTAATTCATCCATTCCTCCATCTATTTTCTATTTTTCTAATTAAAATCCATTTTCATCAATTAATCTTTTGAGCATGCACGGGAGAAAAACTAAAAAATGGATGACAAGGGAAGTACAAGAAATTCATTCATCATGTCAAACAAGGAACTTTGCTGCAGTGAGGTTTGTATAGGCTGAAAAATAGAGGCAGCTATCAACTCCTCTCCATCCTATTCTTCTCTACAAGACAAGCCAATATACTACTTATCAATTTTTTCTCACTCAAAATATATCTTTCTGTCTCATAAATATATATATATATATATATTTATATATATATTATTCTCTCTTTCATGCCTCCACAAAGTTTATCCAACATCACTCTTTCATGCCTCCTGTTTATCTCTACTTATTCTTTTTTAACAAAGTCTTCCCAAAAAGAATCAAGAATGATAACCATTAATCTCTCCAAAGTAAGATTAGCGTTATCACTAGGAAGATTTGATAGAAACCCATCAACTCTAATAACATCATAGTATTGAATGTGTTCAAGCTTTGGGAGATTGAAACTCCATTCATTAATAGAGAATCTTTCTTTTGCTAAACAAACTAATTGTACCACTAAATGATTACCTTTTATATAATCAACAACCTCTTTTGCTTGAACAAAGAAAGCCACATCAATGGTGTGGGTTATGGGCTCATCTTGTATGCATGTGACTTTATCCTCATTAATTAATTGGTGAAGAATTCTTGTCTACAACACCAACTCTTTTAATATGTTTATCCAGCTCTTTGACATCGCAATCGTCCTCTTCCTCCTCTTTCACATAATGTGGATTAGGATGGCAGTTTTGAGGCTGTTATTTCCAATGATTAAGGAGGTGAGCTAAAAGAATGCCTCTAGTTGTGCATCGTGTTCACACACATCATCACTACAACATACCTTCCCCCACGTGCTATTTTTGGTGCCATGACAGGAACATAACCTTGCTTAGTGTGGTTCTAATACCAACAATTGCAGCATAGCATTGCTTTGATTGCTATTGTTGTAGCATAGGCCTGTGAAAGCATAATTTGAAATACACAATAATAACAACATTTCCACAAATCCTAAGTTCTACGTACGAGAACATTAGGCTTATATACTAAGAATAGAGAAAGCCCTTTCTAATAACAACTTAATAATCACGTACCTCCATCTAAATAGTCCTTATAGGAAGAGATATTTTTCTAGTCCTTTAAGAAAAATAAATAACAAAATCCTACTTCTATTAATTAGGGAAATGAAAAAAAAAAACTTAATTAGGAAAAGAAAAACAAATAAAATACTATTTATGTTACAAGTGTAAGAGAAAACAAATAAAATCCTATTTATGTGTGAAGAGTGAAAACAATAAGCGCGTCTTGTAGAGCTCAAATTTCACATAAGTTGTTTTAATAAGAGCTATTTGTTACATACATGTGTGTATAAACACACGTGTTTGATTACACATATGTGTAATAAATTTTAGCCTTTTAAATAAACTGTGTCAACCTAAAAATAGTTATATATCCAACGGACTCTCTCTCCATCTCTCTCTCTCTCTCTCTCTCTATGAGAATATATTCCTAAATAAATCATAGATTCATGCATGCATTAGCCGACTTTTTTCTCAAAGAGAAACCCAACAAAAAATCCTGAGCAAAGAATAAAATGCTATGTCTCAAATCACAGCAATTTCTTCTCTTTACAACTTTTGTCCTCGTATCTTCAACCTTCTTTTCACTTTGTCATGGAGCTCGTCAATTTCAGCACCTACCTACCAAACATGTTCATGGTAATTACTACCTCTTTTTTTATTGTTTTTCCGCTTGTCTCTCTCCCTCTCTAGCTAAATGGGATTTATTTAGTTTCCTATTTTGATCAACAACTTTTTTTAAAAATAAATTTCACATTACCTTTTGTTTTCCATGCTAATAATAAAACATTAATGGATCTAATTTGCATATATGGAGGTGAAAACGGTGTTGTTGACATTTCAGGGCGAATGAGGAGGTCTTTTCTCGAGGAAAGCAATACTGAAGTTGCACGTAACGCTACCCTGATATTAGCTGCTAACAAAACACACAGGATAGACCCTTTTGCCAATTTTACTTACTACGAGGGTGGATGGAATATTACTAATGAACATTATCTTTATGTGAGTTCTTTTCATTCATTGTTCCATATGTTGCCTAATCTTTTTTATTGCCACGCAATAAGTCTCTATATTTTGGCATGTCATTCTTTTGTTATTGGAGTGGATAAATTTTAGGACTATGAATTGATTTCCTCATCTAAGTTTTGTCAGTTATGTATGTTAGGACCCAAAGAGGGATCATTTTATATTTAATTTGTGCAGCCTGTGGGCTTTTTGGTGGATTTGTAGTTTATAGAAGCGATTGTTTTTGTAACTGTTGAGTTCATCTAAGTTTTCCTTCTTTATGTTGGAATTAAATTTTAACAATTGAAGGTCTTCTACAACCTGTAATTTTACTTTTCTTATTCAGGTTCTGCTAAAAGTTCTATGTACTGACTTGAAACTTTTATCCCCATGCAATTGCCTAGCTCACATGCATTTTGCATATTTCCTAAAATCTTATTTTCTTACAATGTTAATTAAGTAGGGGAGAGGTATTCGAACCCAAGTTCTCCTCCATGTAAGAACTAGATAATGCCATTGATCTATAAGGCTCTTGTCTATTCATTTATATTTTTTTCTAGTTGTTTTTCATATCAACTTCTATCTCTCTCTCTCTCTCTCTCTCTCTCTCTCTCTCTCTCTCTAAGTATGGTTTCCATGCAGTCAGTTGCGTATACTGGTGTTCCTCTTCTTGCCACTGCTGCAACCTGGTTTTTGATATTCGGCCTATGCTCGTTAATCCTCTGCTGCTGCTGCTGCTGTTGCCGCAGACAGAAGAAGTCTTATGGCTATGCTCGAATTGCTTATGCACTTTCTCTTATCCTCCTTATACTTTTCACCATCACTGCTATGTATGTCCTCTGCCTTGCCCCTACTTCTACTTTTGCACGCTCATATCAGTGTTGAATTTAAATTTGGTTAAATCTTTCTGATTTCAGTTCTAAGTATAAAACTGCTGTGTTTTCAGAACAGGAAGTGGTTTTCTGTACACTGCGCAGGGAAAGTTTCAAGTCAGTACAACAAATATATTGGAATATCTTCTCAACCAAGCAGATACCAATATATATATATATATATATCAATAATATGTTATATGTTAGGGTTAATTTTAATAACCCGATACATATGTTTTCTCCAAAACAGGTTTCTTCCAAGAGGAGAAAAATAAAAACAAAAAGCAATAACCATTTATACATAAAAGTGATAGACACAGAGAGGCCAAACCTGGGATCTTGGTCTTCCCCCACCAGAACTTTCAGGCACCTCAATTTGAGTCCTGCTATCAATTACTGTGTGGGAACTATTCAGCAAGGTTTCTGAGGAAGCATCATTTCCCATTGATATGCTCCTGAATGAGAAAACTTGTGAAGAAATAAGAGGCTGAGTCAGCCCTGGTGCAATTTCCACTTTGAATCTATATAGTGCTTGGCCTGCAAATGGCCTAACATCCTCTGGAACCCGACCATATTTCAACTTTTCTCCATTGTGAGATCGCCAAGCCACTATTTCTCCAGCATAAAAAGGTCTTAATGGGTGAAATTGTACTTGTAGAGCATCTTGAGGCAATATTTCCATGCCTATCAAACTAGCAATTCCACTTGTGGGTTCTTTCTTCTCAGTACAAAGCTTCAAAACATCAATAATTGCAGATTCACAGCCTACAGGACAGGACAATAAAGATCCAATGGGTAATGGGGTTGGAGAGCCTAAAACCTGGCTCACAACAATTGCAACAACATCAAAAATGGATATATAGGCTGGCGGTTCAGCGACTAGAAAACAGGCATTTGACCTGCTAACAAAGTAAAGGGTTCGATGTTGGGAGTCATCCTCCCACTCTGGAATCATGGAATCCTTAGTTGTACTTGTAATGCTGACAGAGTTTGGAAGGAGCAAAAAATGAGTATGGAGGCACTTAACAAACTGCAGCTTCGCTGCAACAGATTCTAGTGAATTTTGTATGGTTTCTAAAGTTAAACTACTAATTGCAGCAATGTGACCAGCCATACTATTTACAACAGTCTGTACAGCAAACTGAAATGATCTGCTTAAAAGCTTCTCTCTGATGGCTGCAAGTGGAACCAATCCAATGTATTCCAAAGTCTGTAAATGTTCCCCAGGATCTAGTTCCTACAAACAGATGCAGATTTTTCCAAATCAGTATGAAAGAAAGAAAAAGAAAAAGAAGAAACAAGACACTAAGAATACAAGGACTTTTAGAATATCAGCTACCTCTATGACTACATCAGAAAGCTTTTTGATATCCAGGACTGTACTTATTCTGTCTGGAAGATCTGGGTGAACGAATCTTAACCTGGAAGTGTTGATGCATTTGACATATTGGGAGCCAAAAGCATCAATATATACACAGGATTTTGCATGCACAAGTCTGCAGCCATCATCTGGGACTATTGCTTCTGATTTCCAGATAGAACAATTAGACTCAACAGTCTCATCACAGACAAAGTCCAAAATTTCCATCACGGCACGGAGTTCATTTGGATTTAAACGCTGATATCCACAAGCTTTCTGAAGATTTAAAAGGAGATCTTTTGCAGAAGCATCTGATAGAACATCCTGAAGTCCCAAATCCTTGAGAATCTTTACGAAAGGAAGATATAAAGAAGGAAGTTCAAATGCAAATGGGGACAAGTTAATTGTCAGATGCACAAAAAGAGAGTTTGCCTTCACCAAACGCGTTCCATTTGCAGCAGGCAGAAATGCCACTCTCTGCAACTCCATTATATCTGCATGAAAGAAAAATTAATAATATATATATTTTTATTTATTTATTAACAGAGTCATATCTGCATAAAAGATCTTTCTTTCTTTCTTTTTTTAATGATATTATAATTGAAAAGTAGCAATCAAAATGATGAGAACTTCAGCTATTTCATGACCCTTAAAGTATCAGATTCTAATTCAGCGAGACCTGATTTCTCACCATTGCAATATTCTCCACATCTATGTATGGAGAAGTAAGTTGAACAAGAAATTACTTTAAAGGCCAAAAAAGAAAACAAAACAAACAAACAATCAAAAGACCGAGTTAAAAAACAACCAATACAAAGAGTTAATATCATCCGTGACCACATTTTAAAGCATACACAGCATGTATGAATGTCTGCATTGGAAATGGAATACATATCTAATCAGAATACCAAGGAACTCTATGAAAACAGTCAAAACGCTATGTTCATGATCTCACAAAAGAAGAAATTCTGACCAAGGATCTGGGAGAAGCTTCTCTTAAAAAAAGAACAACCTGTCCCTAATATTAGGGGCCGTTGGGTATGGCATTTTAAGCAACACTTTTCAGTTTTTAAACAACATTACACATATTTCCATACACATTTTCACCCACACGTATTTTCAAAAAATACAAACAACGTTACTAGAACAAAGTTACCAAACGGCCCCTAAGTAGCTGCAACAACTATACCCCTCACAGCCTATCCCTCATACAATCAGTAATGGTGGATGAACCTCCGGTAAAAGGAGGCAAGTCCATAAAAAATTCTGATGTCCTTAATGTTTAGGGTTCAGGCCAATCTACAATTTCCCCAACCTTTTGTGGGTCTGAGACATGCCCAATGGGGATAAGATGAAACCTAGAAAAATGATTCTATTGGTATATGATACCGGAAAAGTATGGGGCAAATCAAACTTATCTGATATTATAAATAAGGGAGGGGATGCATATTTTTTTATATTTTTTGGTTATATGAAATAAGAAAAACACTCAAGTATTAAAAGGATAGGTAAGCTCACCACCAAAGCAAACCCAAAGGGAATAGATATCACCACTCAAAGGAATTTTGCTAAGCATACAAAACTGAATTGGCTCACCACTCAATGGAATACAAAATATCACCACCCAAAGAGATACAGAAACCAAAACTCGTCAGCCAAAGGAATCCACTCAAGGGATAAGAGTTAATTTAGAAGAAATTCATCTTCTAAAGCACAAAGCCATATAAACTCAAATATCCTAGTAAGAAAAGGAATTAATTCTTCTAACCTAGTAAGAAAAGCAATTTAATTCCTAGACATTAATAGATTAGGCCTTAGGCACAAATAGTAGTGGGCTGCATCCATAAGACCACCGGTTGGCCATCTTCTTCTTGCATCTACGTCCATGGGGGATTTATCTTATGTCATACCAATCACCAAGTCCTTCAATAACTAGAATCATTAGCAAATGATCATGGAAGATGAGCAATATACCAATTTGGATGGCCCTCTAGCAACATGCACTTGATTCAAAAAGCCACAAGGAAATAGTCAAGGCTTAGGTGTGGAATGGAATAAGAGAATTTCTGTAACTTCTACCACAACCAGCATAAAAAGTTACGCATACAGACTGAAAAAGACAAAGAAGGAGAGATGAAATGATGATGTCAACAAATTACTAGTTTACTAGTAAACAAATTCAAATAAGTAATCCAGCATCAATGGCCAGACACCATGCAGTTTCTATTTAAGCATTTGATCATAATATTAAGCAACCCACTTTGACTAGGTAATGGAATTAAACAGCACTGTAAAAAAATATTATGAAACCCATTTGGCCAAAGCAATGGTATTAAATAGCACTGTACAAATATATATTTTTTTAAATGATAAACTATGATAGAGTGAGGAACCATAGAAATTGAAGGGACCTCACCCATTTTCACATCCAAAAGCAAGACAGTTTATAGATCCAATCCATTCAAATAAATCTATAAATCATGAAGATGGACGTCTTCCAGAGTTTGCTTATATTAGGAAAGCAGAATGATACATATATTTGTTGCATTTGCACAGTGAATATCGCTAGATGTATGAGCCAAAAAATAATTATTTCAATATGTTAGAAGTATGTGGTTGAATGATTAAATTTACCATATCCTAATAGCTTAAAATTTTGGGAGAATTGGTAATTTAACACAATAAAAATAAGCATTCAATTTATATTTCTTGCATTATCATCACTTGCATAAGAGGTGCTAATCATATTGAAGGGCCTAAATTGTTAAAAGACTTACCGTTATATGTGGAAATAAATGAAGGCCCATTAATCTAAGTTTTCCCTAAAAACACAATAATAAATCAATAAAAAAGAACAGAAATCTACCTGAAGAAGAAAGGGAACCCCAAACCTTATCCAGATATTTTAAAACTTCACAACAAGCCTCATCAATGGACATCATGCCTGAAGTAGTTGGCCAGTGAGAAAGCGTATCTTCACCACCGCTTCTTCCAATAATCTGGGGCACATTTGTATTAGCTTGATGCTTATTTGCATCACTAGTAATCTTGGATGAAAATATAAGGGAGTTGAGCATCTGACCTTCAAGTGTTTTAGAACTGAGGAAAAAGCTGGAGGGCTCCTGAGGTGTAATGCTCCCCAAGAGTACTCAGGAGGAACAATAGCCTGTCTAGAGAGAATGGGAGCACAACTCCAAGCTAGAGGCCAATCCTTTGACAGAATCGCTTCACTATATGAAGTAAGCACTCTCCTGCCACCTTTCTTGCCTCCAAAATTTGGCAAGCCATGTTCAGCAGGTATGCATGCAATATTGCCAAGGAGATTACAGAAGTTGTTTCCATAAAGTACGGCAAAGTTTGTGAAAATTGCTTCAACTACAGATCCTGCTAATGACCATATTTCCATAGACACTTCATTTTGAGAGTTGGTTATGTCCAACTCAAAATCATCCAAATTCCCAGATTTCATGCATTCACTTCCAAGAAACTCTACTCTTTTGGCACATTCAAGTATTACATCTGCTTCGGTTGCAGTTCGAAGGCCAATTTTCCTCAAAATGCGAAGCCACCCATCTGTACTGAACCTTTCTCCTGGAAAGTTTTTTCTCTCACCAATGAAAACAGATGTTAATAAAGCATCAGTGGGATCAAAGAGATCCTTGGGTCTAAACAGATCTGTCGAAAATTCAACAGCGTTCCTCACAAATTTAGTCTCCTTCAAAGCTTCAATTAAAGAAGAATCAACCTGAAGATCTTGCCAATTCGTGTAAAGATAAATTAATATATCCTCCTGTTCAGACTGAGGTTTTCTCTCAAATCCAGGCAACCCAAACCTTGTCAAAATTTGTTGATCATTCAACTCAGGTACCTCAAGTGCTCGAAGTAATGAACATTCAATTGAATCTGTGGAATAAGCGAGGCAGTGCTCATCATATGGTTTAAGGAATGAATTTGAAGAGATCATACATTGATCTTCTCTGTGCAAGCGTGTGTATGATCCCACAACCGTTTTATATATAGGTAGAGAACACAAAACTTCAAGTTCTTCATTTTTGTAATTAGAGCTATTAGAAAAGAAATCATTAGCAAAAAGGGTAAAAAGTTCATCTCGATCTGAAGTCGAAAGGGAAGTAAGTTCTGGGAAATAGCCAGCTTGTTTAGCTGCCACAAGCTTGGAAGCAATAACTTGCCCTAATGATTGGGACGGAATGGGGAGGCAATTGCATGAAGCAGCACAGTCCATGAAAGTTATATCATAAATGGGTATATTACAGTGGTTCAACAGTGACAACAACCAAGGGTATTTGGTTCTGGATACTTCAAAAGCCAAAACATAGGACTGAAGTAATCTAGAATCAGAAGTGAGATTCATCAGTAACATTGTTGGATCTCTTCCTGTTGCACCCATTTCCAAGACACCATCTGCTGAACCTGGATCAGTAACTGACGGTGGAATGAAGACCAAATGACACTCCCTTACACGGCATAAGATTGGCCTACCAAGAAAAGCAGGAATCAAGGGCCAATCAGAAAAGAGAGAGAGGTCTTCTGGAGATGAACTGAAAATTTTCCAAAAGAGTCTTATCCATTCAGGGGAAGGGCCGCCTTCACCACCAGAACTTGATGTTTTCTCCCACGAGAACCAAGGAGCCATATTTGAACCCATTACATGACTCACCCAGTTAGCATGGAAAATCAGCTTCATATGACTGGCAAGTAAGTGAAGAGAAAAATTCTGTATTTTTAATAATGTCTGAAGAGCAGGATTTGAAAGAAAATCAGCCAAGATTGATCTATCCAATATCTTGGGATGGATAAACTTTGCTGCTAAAGGACTCATTAGTGCCTGCTGCTCCTTGTCTCCATACCAAAGTTCAGTAACCCCCAACTTTGTTAGATGATTTGTTGCAGTTGGACATGGTAAACCATTAAGCTCAGCAACTATTGATAAAAGCTTCTGGTTTACACTTCCACTGCTGCTATTACTGCTACTACCAATGGTATTCCTTTGAACTAATGGCCCTCCAGTTCTACCAATGTCTTCAACAACTACCCGGCCAAAATCAAATATAGCCTTCCCCAAACTTGTCACCATTTCAAGAGCATCTCCAGAGCTAACTGCACCCTCAGTAGACAACCCAGGAAAACTACGTCCATAAGGGACTAAAGCAGATGCCCTATTAATAGAATTGGAGTTAACAGGGTTAGGCGATGCATCATCTTCATTAAAATTAGATGTTACTGGGAGCTGAATATCTGACAAGCAATACTCAAGAACATCCACATAAGTATCAACTGATCGAAGAACAATAGATGTTAAAGAAGCCCTTAGAAGATCTCGAACCATCTTAGGTTTAATTTCTCGAACTGTTGCCCCCACGGCTTGTATCTCAGTTACCAACTCCCATGGTACTGAAAATACTGGATAATGCTCCTTCACAAAGCTGCAAACTGTACCTGGAAGCAAATTATCACCCACCCCATTCCCTGGTTGTGAAAGAAACATCCCCTCTTCGGCCTTGACTAAATTTCCCGAGTACAGCTGCCACACAGGAAGATTGATAGTATGAACATAGAAAGGCTTTATTACCTGTTCAATTAGGCATTCCCAATCTGCTTTTAGCATCTCTGTTGAAACTGAATTTTTTCCATTGCCACTTTGATTAATCAAGGTGTGCTTGCTAGTACTCGGCCAGAAGGAATAAATTTGATCTCCATAGGCCTTCAAAGACAGACTAATTGCGTAAGCTGCATTTGACTCAATTGCAGAACTCAAAGGGTCCCTTCTTATCTTTTGGATTTCCAGTATCATTTCAATGTAGGAATCACGAACACAAGCCATCAGTTCTCTGTTCCAAGCTTCAATTAAGTGATTTCCAGGATCAGGCTGTGCCACTACCAAAGCTTGCCGGTCTTGATGTTTAAAGAGAAAACGACCTCGATTATGACACACAAGGAAACATCCGAAGACAGTGACAGGAATATCTACCACACCAGACAAAGGAAGAGGAGACATCATGGAACTTGTTAAATAAACATCAGTTGGATGGCCATCTCGGGAAATATGTGCTGCAACTCCAGCAACAGGAGTCAAGTTGTATGCCAGATATCGCCTGCAAGAATAAAATGATGCCATCAACCATGTCAATTCAGAGAATGTTGCAGATTTTTTTTGGGAATTACAAAGGGTGGGATAATTATCCTAATTAGTTAATTTTGTCTCAGGTTGAAGCTGGATAATAGTTAGGATGCAAGAAAGACAGCCACCAACAAATGGTTTGAAATGGAATGTAAAAAGAAGAAAATGAGGAGGAAGGACACACAAAAACCAAGAGACAGCAACAATTTCTTTGCACCAATGAATGAATTTGGAAATAATCACATGTTACCTCAATTTTGGTAAAGGACCAATAGGCCAGGGAGAATGCACTGTAGAATAAACTGAACATTCTAACCTTGATTTCAAAGTAATTAATAACTAAACCACTGAAATTCTGCTCAATGAGAAGAGAAATTATCCTTCATGAAAGTGTAATGAACAGGAGATGAATTCCCGTATACAAAAGTAGGTTGGAGAGTAATTAGCACAGAGAGAATATGAATTTAAGAAGAAAATATTCTAACAAAAAAGAGAAACAAGAAGTTCTATTTGTAAGTAAGCAAGGGCACATGCAATTCTTGATAGCAAACTTATGCTTATTACTGTAAATACTGATTCGCAAGTGCTCAACTGAAAGAACGATATTACAACAGGGATGCTGAAAGTTCAATAATTACAAGTTTCCTTATCAAAAGTCAAGCAGTTAGCATTATCTATGATATTCATCTTCCCTATCCTTTATGACATAAAGAATAGCATATCTTTTGATAGATCGTATAGAAAAATATACATAAAATTCATGTTTCAACTCAAAAGTACAGTGACATTAAAGGAGAAAGCCTTATACACACTTCACTTTCAAACATACCTATCAAGAGCCATGTTTCTTGTTTGCCCAGAACCCAGGCTGAGGGCAACAAGCCATTGATCAACAACTTTAGTTCCTCCTTGGAAAATGTTCACATCTATTATGTGCAATTTTATTGCAGCGCTTGAGCTTCCAAATAACCTTGATATTTGGAACTTCCTCCACTTCTTTTCTGAGAAAGGATTCCTCATATTAGCAGATGATGATTCAACAAAAACCGAATAATCCTGACATGGCTGTGGGTTTCCTTTGTCCCATGTTGAGAGTGATACCTGTTAATATATAAAACTTACAGATAATATGCATTCAAAAGACAATATTAAAAGAAAATAATAAATAAATTGTTGAAAGAGATCATAAAACAACGATTGTTTCATCTTTCAAGAAGTAACATACACTCCTAGCAAACAAGATAAATTAGAGAATCAAGTTTGGTTCCTTTTTCTTCTGAATAAACTAGTATCTTTTTTATTTTTTTAATAGGTTAAATTGAGGTCTATTAAAGAAGTTCCATCATGCACGTCAAAAAGATGAAGTCCTAATATACACATGGCATTAAGAGGATTGGTTGGTGAGGTAAAATGGAATCTTCACCATCACTGAAAACACCTTATCAATGTCAATACATTTCATTCCCAAATAATTAATTTCAACTTGGATATCCTTAATCCAATCTCTTGGCTCCCCCTCATCAGAAGTCCAATTATTTTCAAAGCTAACAATTTGACGTTCTCTAGTAGTCCTATTCTCATGAGGTTCAACAATCTCTAGTGGAGGATATTGCTCCCCCTTCTCAAGACCTCCAAGGTCTTTCATTTCATCATCATCCCATATAGCCTTAGCATTTTCATATTCTTCATCACCTATCACTTCCTCATCTGAAACACTATCAGGCAAAGAGAATTTTACTCTCTTGGTATCATCACCATCAATCCTAACTCTCAACTGTGGAGTTTTCTCAAAATCTTTAATCTCATTGAACTTCTTCTTATAGGCGTTCACACGAGTCCTATACATAGCGCAACAAGCATGCCCTCTTGCAATAACCAATGATCCCTTAATAAGTTTTCATCTTCCATTTCCAAGGTAGTTACAATAACCCGCTCAATCCATAGACAATGTAGAAAATACATTCATCCTTAAATCTGGAATATATCGCACATCCTACAACATCATGATGCTACCAACATTGGTTTTGATGCACACATCACCAATTCCCACAATTTTCGAATAACTACAATTACCCATCTTCACTGTACCAAAGGCCCATGCTTTGTACATGGTGAAAAACCCTTTTGTAGGGATAACATGGTGGGAGGCTGTCAAATCAACAACCCACTCAACATCATTATTAGCAACAGGCTCACACTTTTGCTCTTCAACAGAGAGCACCACAATGTCCTTAGCAATCATAGCAGCTATAGTATTTTTCTCACTATCATTCTTTTCATCTTTACCTTCAATTTATTCTTTATTCCAATGCCAAAAATTTCCTCTTATGTGATCCTTCTTTTCCACAAAAAAGCATTCTCTAGTATCCTTAAACTAAGATCTATCTCTTGATTGTGACCTATTATTGGATTTAACTAGATCATTAGGTCCCCTGCTTCTACCTCTGCTCTTGTTTTCCATGACAAAAGCTTGATCTTGTGCATTGTCTATACTCGCATCTCTCTTGCGTTATCATTATAATTGAGTTTGCTTTTCCCTGCAGAATTGCTTACTGTCATTCTCATTGCCTCCCAACTGTTTGGTAAAAAAGCCAAAACAATCAATGAACAAATCTCATCTTCAAAATCAATTTCCATGGAGGATAATTGATTTGTGATCGTATTGAACTCATTCAAATGTTACGCTACAGGAGTGCCTTTTGCCTTCTTCAGATTGAACAACTTCTTCATCAGATGCACCTTGTTGTTAGCCAACAACTTTTCATATATACTAGACAAAGCCTTCATTAGATCCACTGTGGTCTTCTCCTTCATAACATTGTGTGCAACTGATTTTGACAGAGTTAATCGAATAACTCCTAGTACTTATATATCAAGAAAATTTCATTCTTCATCTTTCATAGTATCAGGTTTCTTCCCCAAAAGAGGCAAATGCAACTTCTTCCAATAGAGATAATCTTTTATCTGCATCCTCCAATACCCAAAGTCTATGCCATCAAACTTCTCAATTCTTGATGTCTTTCCTTCTTCTCCGGCCATCGCTTCCACTTAAACCTATGTTATGATACCACTTATTGGGTCCCAAATAATATTATCACCAAAACTATCAATCCAAAATAGCAATCACACTAGAACACAAATATTTACATGAAAAACCCTTTCTCCATGAAAGGAAAAACCATGGGACAAACTCCGAATAATTTAACTATTATTAAAACAATTACAATAATTCTCAAAGTTTATGCCTAACTTGAGATTCACCAAATTCAATAATAAATCCTCGTGTAAGTCTCACGGCTAAAGAAAATCTCCTTGTTTTCTTTTCTCTCACACACACTAATTATTTCTCTCAAAAGCGGTAGCACTTTGCTATCTCGTCTCTATTTTCTTCTTTATGCACAGCTCCCTCTCTCTTGGTTGTCTCTCTTTCTCTAAGCAGCACCCACTCCTTGCTTTTATAAGCAAGCCAATCGCCTCTTATTCCTAATCCTATTTGAATTAGGATTCTTTGCTAGTCACGGACAAAACAAGACAAGCCCATAAAATCCACTTCTCTTACAGAGCTCTCTCAACCACAATCTTCCTAAAATTCCCTTAGGTGGATCAAGAGAGGATAATTCAAATTTGAAAATATGTGGGTTCACCCAATATACTGTACCCTTTGTCTTGCCCTAACAAGGGAAGGAGGTGTCATTTGAGCTAAAGCTCATTGGCAAAAGGTGGGATAAAATATAAGGATAATATAGGAAGCTAAATGGATTAGTTCTTCTTTCTTTGGAAGTCCATATATTTTGGGCCAGAAAGAGCACTGTTTAATATGGGTTAGAACAAGGTATTGAATGTCACATTTTAGATTAGATTAGGACAGATGTGGTGAACGTATATATGGTTCTGATTGATTTAGACCTAATTTTGATTCATGTAAGTACTATTCAATCTTAATCTTTTAAGAAAGGGACTATTCATAATGATCAGCAAGATACGTACGATGTTAATAGCTTAAGATTGTAGTAGGAAACAAAGGCCATCAAAAGCTAAGGCCACAAACATAAGTATTAAGTATCCATGGAGAAGGTCGGAGAAGATATAACGAAGGGGCAATTGATAGACATATTAGGAACACTATTCTGTGAAGGAGTTTATAAGTGACAGTGTTATTATAAATAAAAGGGTAATTTGGTCATCCAATAAAACTCAAACTGTTGCTAAGTGAATCTGATCCTCAGCTAATAATTCCATATTCTTTCTTTCTTCTTTTCTAACATGACAAAAACATGGGAGATATATCCCAATATTATATGTTATAACCAATTGCTAAACATTTAATATACCTTACTGATTAGGTAAAATCATCCATAACCGTTAATACCTGTAGAATTGACTTTAAGAATAGAAGTGTTCTAGATGCATGCTCCGAAAATCTGTCAGTTATTTGCTTTATTCTTTTTAATCCACTCTCAAGTCCATCTTTCATGCATTCTGGTGACAGAGGCATGCGGATAATGGTGGAATCTGATGACGACCATGACATATTTTGACCAATCATCATAGGACTAAATTGATCACTAAATCGCTGAGTCAAATTAGTACCTGAAAGCCCATAACAAAAATAGTTTAAAATCTTTAATTCTATTCATGTAAAACATTAATTATAAAGATCCAAAATATTAGGAAAGTAACCATCCAAGAAAATGTAAATATAAATTTCTTTTTTCCATCATAAACTATAGGGTCTATTCCAATATCCTCCCTAAGTTTAAAAATCAGGAAGGGGGCCCACAATTGAGCACAAAACTACCACCAGATTGTCAAATTATTATTATTATTATTATTAGATAAGTAATCGTATTTTATTAAGGGAATTGACTACTTGGTGCACACAATAATGAACACAAAGTACCCTAACTGTGTGTTTGTATGCAGAATTTGTAGCCAAGATTTGTGATAAAGCCATCATTTTAAATTCTAGTAAACCCAAATTCTGAGTTTGGCTAAAACAAGATAAGTTCAAAATTCTGCTAGAATTTTTAGGCGGAATTTATAAAGCCAAAATTCTGGCAACAAACTCCACCTGTAGAGTTGTCATTTGCAATCTCTCCTCTCTTCTATCAAATCTTTCCAAAAATCAAAGACCCACATACCTCTACTCAAATCACAAACCCACACCGAGGGAAAAAGAAAAAAAGAAAAATCACAGACCCATAGATGACGTAGGACAAGGGGGAACAACAAACTCTGATTTAGAACACCAGGGCAGATCTGGTATAGCTTGGGTTTTGAAGAATTAGGGTTAGGTTTTGGTGGGGAATAAGCTAGAAAATAATAAGGATTATAGGGTTTCGGAATGAAGACAAAGGTGAAAATCAAGATTTGGGTAGCTGTGAACAGTGATGTTAATAGTAACCGTGAATAAGCTTCATAGCTCTTAAATTCTGAAAACATTCATTATTAACCAACTCAATAGAAAGTACTACAACTCTTTAAACAAGATACTAATATCTAATCCTAGTTGAACTAGGATTTCTTAAAACCCTAATAAGACTTGGACTTGGACTCAGGCTTTTACTACTAAGCCCAACTAAATAACCAAACTTAAAATAAAGCCCAAAAGAAGATCTAATGGACTGTTAGCACAGCCCATTCAAGAATATTATGAAATTACAAAACCGTCATTGATACATAAAATCAAATAAAATATAAGAAATCTGCCTTCCCATTGCCTCCTAGACCTCTAATCCCTACCCTCAAACGTGGTCCTTGTGGGGCTCTGTCAACTAGCCACTGTCAGAAGTCCTCTGCTTCCAGAGAAGCAATTTTTGATGATCTTCATCTTCATTGGGCAGGTCTAGATTAGTAATCTTCATTAGACGAGTTAAAGACAACCAATCCCCCAAACAGCCACTCCTCCAACATCATTTCCTCTCTTATTATATAAACCCAATAAGCCCTCCTTTCTTTTCACGACTTGATGTTTCTCGTTACGAGAAAACCAAGCTAAGGTACAATTATTCTTTACAAATCTTAAAAGAAATCCCCTCCATCGCTCCCCTTCTCACTTACTCTTCTTCTCCAACTTTTATTTTGTTCTTATCCAGTCTTTGAGATATTTCTTTGGGGAAGGATAGTGGAGTCCAGTAATGTCTAATGAACAAAATTAATAATAAAAAATTAAAGATTAAAAAAAAAAAAAAAGAAGAGGAAATTTAAAATTCAAGTGTCATGTCCAAACAATGAACTTTGTGAATGATGGGACATTATAATTGGAGTGTAAATCCCATCATTTTGAAATTTCCATGTAATCAACAAATTCTTCATCCAAACACACGGAAAAAGAATTACAAAAAGATTATGCACAAAAGTAAAGCAATTCTTTTAAGTCTAAAAGATTTGCTACTTGTAAGAACTTATGTGTGGAACAAAATTCTAATCATCAATGATTCTAATAGTCATAATCGAGCTTCCTGCATCCTCAAAAGTGAGGCTATTTCTACACCCATTGAATCTGAATACCAAACGCTCTAAAGATGAAGCTCCACAAAACATATGAAATATCGCAATACATCAATAAAATGATCCATGTCTCCCCACTGCACCAACACATACAGCACCAACCAACAAAAGAAAAACCTTTCTTGATGAGATTATCACAACTAAGAATCTTCCCTCAAGCATATGTCCAGACAAAGAATGAAACCCTCCTTGGAGTCTTAACACACCAAATACTCCTCCAAGGGAAGGAATTTGCATTAGTATCCCAAATATCCCCGTAATAAGAATGAACATCAAAACTACCACTTCTGTTCTGTCTCCATCATATCTTATCACACCCCTCTTCTCTAGGGATATTGTTCACCCATCTTTGTCTCCCTTGAAGCATCAAATAGGAAGTCTAGATCACATTTTTTCTCTATCTTGTGAAGTTTGTTAACTTGGTAAGCATCATGTGTCTTGTCCACCTAGTCTTCTTGGTCGAGATTCTGCACCATTTAAGTTAGTACACTCTGATGTTTGGGTTTCTTTTTTGTGTCAAATAAATTCTTTTACTTTATTACTTTTGTTGATGATTTCTCTAATGACTTTATGTCCATGCTAAATAATGTCTCCAAGACATCATTCACCTTTATCTAATAAAAATCTCATACATTAAACAACTTGTCCCCATAAACCCCAATAAAATGGTTTTGCTGAACACGAAAATAGGCACCTGCATGATGTCACACGCGCCCTTTTGTTTCACATGCATCGCCCTTTTGTTTGGACTGCTCTATTCTCAATTGAGGCTCCTTGTAGTGGTTAAGAAGGCCTAGGTCAACCCACTATATGCCCCGATGGAGGACTCAACACGCACTCACACAACACACTTTTTTTTTTTGATTAGTAAAGAAAAATTTATTCAAAGTCATAAGGAGTCACCCAAGTATGCAGAAAGTATACAACAGGGGACCAAAACAATCAAATACATAAATTACAAGCGTCCATCAAATCATAGACTGAGAAAATAGAATGACCTCCTATGATAGACATCCAATCCGATAGAGTTTTAAAAAAGAACAGTTTTAAATCGGCTATACTCCTTTCAAAATCTTCAAAACACCGGTTGTTTCTCTCTCGCCAAATGCAGCACATCAAACAATGAGGGACAGCCATCCAGATAACACCATTACGATGATGACCAAAGTTTCCTTGCCAACATGCAAGGAGCTCAACCATAGTCTTTGGCATTGCCCAGTAGATACCAAACCAGGTGAACACCATAAACCAAAACTCAAAAACAATAGGACAATGTAATAAAAGATGACCTACCAATTCTCCATTACTTTTGCACATATAACACCAATCTAGAATCAACACCTTCTTCTTACGTAAATTATCAACAGTCAAAATAGTTCCCAAAGCTACAGTCCAAACAAAAAAAGGGACTTTAGAAGGAACCTTTTGCTTCCAAATACTTCTCCAAGGAAAGGATTGAGTACATACACCCAACAAAGCCTGATAATAACTGCTTACCTCAAAGCCCCTGCTCTTAGCAGGCGTCCAACACATCTCATCTTTACCAATACCTCTCAACAAGACTCCATTTATAACATCCCAAAAAACAGACAAAGATTCTGATTCCCTATCATGAATTGCCCGCAAGAATTCCAAGTCCCAAAAAAGAACCCCATTAGGAAACTGCATGAGATTAGCCACGTAAGCCTCCTTATCATTGCTAATTCTAAATAAATCCGGAAAACACTCACTCAAAGGATTATCTCCACACTAAACATCATGCCAAAATTTCACTCTAGTCCCATCTCCAATCTGAAACTAAATGTAGCAAGAAAAAGTAGACCAACCACTACTAATAGTTTTCCATAAACCCACCCCATAGGAGCCTGGAACAGAATTACAGCACCAATCTCCCTCCTTAGTTCCATATTTAACCCTTATAACCCTTCTCCATAACGCTTCTCTCTCATACCCAAATCTCCACAACCATTTTCCCAAAAGCACTTCATTAAAGTATCTCAAATTTTGAATTGCTAGACCCCCAGACTGGATAGGAAAGCTTACCTTGAACCAATTCACCAAGTGATGTTTAGAATCATCTCCCAAACCACCCCAAAGAAAATTTCGTTAAAGTTGTTCAATACGGTATGCTATATCCGTCGGAATTGGAAAAAGAGAGAGGAGATAAGTAGGGCATCATAACTACTCGCTTGTCTTGCAACGTTATTTTACCAGTGTTGATGTTACCTTTGTTCAATCTTTAGACATATGTAGGAAAGTATATACTTTCCATATTATTGAAGACCAAAATCAAGGCATTGGATTATTGTAGAAAATCATGGGATTGGAATAAATCATGAAATTGATTTCTAGAGATAATTGTGAGATTGAAGCAATTAAATAAAAATTCATGCTGGTGATTGTTGCGTATGTAATTCCCATTATAAAAATGGGTTCTATTGTAATGTATCACTATCTAAGTGAATGAAGAATATGTAGCTCTTTGAGCTCTTGTTCTATGGATGTAGGTAGTGTGGCCAAAACACGTAAGACTCTCATGTCTTCTCTCTTAACCTCTTTTCTATCATTCTATCACAAATTTCTCCAGACCTAGTTCCTTCAAGGATTACAGGTTTAATTCATATATTCCCCAACTTCAAATCATGTCTCTGTATGTCCCTATACCTACACTAGTACCTTCAAAGGCTCCCGCTTGATGTAGTTAGTCCATGGAACGAAACAACCACACTTTTATTAGTTATGGTCAAATTTATATTCAGGGTCAAATCTGTAATTTATGTAATTCCTGCAAATTAAGGGTATTTTGGTCATTTATTTGAGTCTAGGATCTTCTAGGGTATTCTAAGTATCTTAGGCTATTTACTTAGGGTCCAAGTTAGTATTTATTAGGTTTTATTTTATTAGTCAAACTAGTAGTCCTACTAATACTAGTAGCAATGCTATTACTACTAGTACAAGTAAGAGTTTTTATATATATTGTGCTCAATGTATTCAAGGTAGTAGAATGAATTGAATGTTTTGAGCAATAGGCATGTTGGCCTTTGTTGGTTCTTTCTCCTTCTCTCTTCTCTTTCTTTTTCTTCATCTTCTTTTTCTAAAGTTACTGTTCACGGGTACTGTTTACACAGCCCCTGAACAGCCCTAATTTCTCTCTAATTCTTCTTCTTTACTAACCCCCCTAATTTATCCTACATCACTAGCATCACCCATTGAATCCCAAACATCAAAAACGCTTCACCCCACAATGCATAAGCAAACTCACAATGAAGCAAAAGATGTTCCACCATTTCCCCGAAACACCGACACATATAGCACCAATTAACTAGGGAAAAACCCCTCTTAACAAGATTAACGATTGTAACAATTCGACCCCACACTGCTGTCCACAAAGAGAAAGATACCCTCTTAGGGGCCTTAACACGCCAAATGCTTTTTACAAGGGAAAGAAATAGTGAGGGTTTCACAAATAAAGTTATAATAGGAGCGGACATCAGATATACCACTCCTAGTCAATCTCCAGATCATCCTATCCCCCCCTCCCCCCCCCCCCCCCTGCAGCTTGGAATAAATAAGGTCAAAGAAAGAATACACATGCTCCAACTCCCCTTCATGAAAAGCTCTATGGAACTGTAAAATTCCAAGTGAGGTGAAAGCTTGATATAGAGAAGGCTTATGATCATGTGAACTGGGACTCTTTGCTTTACCCAATGGAAAGGCTGGGTTTTGTTGAGAATTGGAGGTGGATGAAAGATTGTATCTTTATGGTTCGTTTTTCAGTTTTGGTCAATATGTGGTCTCAAGCGATCACCAAGACCATAATTGGGGAATTTTTTTTAAAATTGAATTATATTTTGGTTTCCATCATTGTCAGACATATCATTCAATAATCCACATATAGACTGATCCCAAATACAAACTTTTTGCCTATTTGGATGATATAGTGATTATTGGAGATGATTTTGAAGGCATCAACATGTTGAAACTATTCTTGCAACAACATTTTCACACCAAAGATCTTGGTAAACTTCAATACTTCTTGGGAATTGAAATCTTAGGTCCATATAAGGCATCCATTTATCTTAGAGGAAATATGTACACTGGATTGCTAAGTTCTCGACCTATTGATACTCCTATAGATCCGAACATGAAACTCTTGACAGATGGAGACCTATTTTCAGACCCTAGTCGATACCATTGATTGGTTGGGAAGCTCAATTATTTTTAGGTCCTAGACCAGATATCTCTTATACCGTGAGTAGGGTGAGTTAGTTCCTAGAAGCCCCAAGACTCACACTAGAATGCTACCATTCCAATTAGTAGATATCTTAAGAGAGCTCCATGTTGGGGCACACTATTTAAAAAGAATGGTCATCTCAAGGTGGAAGGCATAACCAGTGCAAACTGGGTAGGATGACCTTACGATAGAAGATCCACCACAGGTATTGCACCTTTATGGGAGAAAATCTTATCTTATTTTTCTTTCTTTTTCTTTTCTTGTGTTTAGGAGGAAATCTTGTGACATGGAAAAGTATGAAACAAAATAGTCATTGGGTCAAGTGCCAAAAAAGAATACAGAGTGATGACACATACTGCTAGTGAGCTAAAATGGTTGCAACACTTCCTAAAGAAGTTAGGATCCACAATATCTATTCTTATTCCACTACCCTATGAATCAAGCCACTATACACTAGTACCATCACCCACATCATATTGAAGAAATTTAGAAAAAGTCAACCACTTCTAATGGATTTCCACACACTAACACCATAGGCCCCTACCACCGGTTTTGTACACCAACCACTCCAATCATTCCCATATTTCACCGCAATGACCCTCCTCCAAAGGGCATCTCTCTCTATTCCATATCCCCACAACCATTTGCCTAGCAAGGCAAATTTTAAATCTTCTCAAAAACCTAATGTCTAACCCGCCATTCTGCATCAGCTTACAAACCTTAGACCATTTCACCAGAGGTACTTTTGGAGCATCAATACCACTCCAAAGAAAGTCTCTCTGTAATTCCTTCTTGTGAACCAGGATAATTGAAAGATAGATTAGTCAATTCAAGGCGACTAGCGTCCTGAACTTGAGAGAAGAAATAGACATTTTTGGGTTAATTTTCTGCTTAATTCTCATTAATGCATTCAACGTACATAAATAGCCAAAGATGAGATAATCTCAACAACAATTTCTAAAACATAGGAACTAATACTATCCTAAAACATAGGCATCAATTTAAATACAAGAAAATAACAATACTAATCTACTACTAACTTATCTAGATAAAGATCTATCACCAAGCCTAAATTTAAATTCTTCTAATGCAAATAACAATTTATCCAACACATTATCTCGAGTCATAACATTCCCTTCCCCTTCAAATGAATCTTGTCCTCAAGATTCCAAGATATAAAAATTGATGCTTGCTCATATTGATTAAAGAATACTCGACCTTGAACTTTAAATAGTTAAAGGACAAGAATTTGGACCATAGATATTTGCACCAATTCTTTAAGCATTTTTGTGAACAGAATAACCTTGATTTTCATATCCTTGAGTTGACCGGGAATGACAAATTCAATTTGCAAAATTAGACAAGGCTTATTCGAAATCACGAGAAGATCCCTTTGATCTATCTTTTCCACTTCATTAATCCTTTGATCTTCAAATGCAAATTTTGTGGCGAGTGCTCCCCCCAATGTATTACTTTCTTGAATTATTGATGGTTCTTTGATCACCGACTCTTGAATTGTCGGTTCTTGAATATTTGATTCTTGAACGGGTTGGACAAAAGTTTCGAATGATTTTTCAATAGGAGCCTCCATTGGTACTTCCTTGATTGGTATTCGAAATCGATCTTGAAGGGCGCATATGAACCCCACCCAATCAGTGCATAATCTTTCTGCCTCTAAGGTTTGAAACCAATCATGTGCCTCTCCGTCCATGTAATAAGAGGCAATGGAAACCATATCATGTGATGGGGTGTTGTTAAATGCGAAGAATTCGTAAACCTAAAAAAGCCATGAAAAAGGATCTCCATCTTTGAGGTGGATTTTTTTTTTTTTTTTTGGAGCTGGACGTGGAAACTTGTGTAAATGGCTTGATAGGTACTGTGAATTGGATTTTGGATTTTGGATTATGGTGGGCACAATTTTTTTTTTTTTTGGCTTATGATATTTAGTGGATGGCCCTAGGGTCAATGTATTGTGGGTTTGAAAATATTCTGTTGTGTTTGTGTTGATAATGGTGCTGGCTGGATGTGGGTTTTGGTGTTGACAAGGGTGAGTTTGGTTGCTTGAGATGTGGTGATACTTCAAATGGATCAAAAGGCACTGATACCAAATGTTGCAAACCCACGAGTAGAAATCACCCTTGAAAACCGGCTTGCAAAGGGAGGATGCACAAGAGCTTATAAACACATGGTTAAGCTTACACTTGATCCACGTAAGAGACGCTAGGATCATAACATTTTTCCATATGATTAGCCACCTTCAGGTCCTTCACTGGAACAAGAAGGAGAGAGGAAATAAGTAGTCAAGATGGAAAGAGTACTCTTAATAAGAGTCACATTACCCCCCTTAGATAAATACAACCTCTTCCATCCAGCTAATCCCCGCTCCATCTTCTCCAAAACAGGATTCCAAATTGTCTTCTCGTTAAAGGTAGCACCCAATAGAAGACCCAAAAATTTCAAAGGACATAGATCCATGGATCCATACTGATGTTGGACAAATTAGGAATTTGTCTACATTTAGTTGGGGTGGGTTTAGGGTTAGGAAAGAAGAAGAATTAGAGAGAAGTTAGGGCTGTTTAGGTGGCTGTGTGAACAGTAACCGTGAACAGTTACCATAGAAAGAAAGAAAGAAAGAAAAGAGAGAAGAAGAAAGAAACAACAAAGGCCAACGTGCCTATTGCTCAAAACACTCAATTTTATTAATCAACTCATTCTATTTTCTTTAAATACATTGAGTACAATATATATAAAAACTCTTACTTATACTAGTAGTATACTGTATAGGATTCCTACTAGTATTAGGACTACTTATAAAACCTAATAAATACTAACTTGGACCCAAAGTAAATAAACCTAAGATACTTAGAATCTAGGTTGCACCAACACGCCATTTTTGGCGATGTACCGGTGTCCAACACGTGTCGGACACGGATACCGGTACGACTCGCCGGACTCCGGTGTCCGAGCGGTGTCCTTTTTTTTCGCTTCTCCGACACGGCTCCGACACGGTACCGGGTTATTTACCGGATTCTGGCCGAAAATTTAAAACCGGCCGGTACTGAAAAAATCAGCAAAAAATAAATAGAAAGGAAAAAATAAATGTTTAGTGGACATTACCGGCATCGCCGCAAAATTTTCAGGTATTAAACTGTATTTTGCGGTCTCTCCCCCACCCATCTTCTTTTTCTTCTTCCTAATGCCTCTGTTCTTTATCTTTTCATTTTCGCCGCTCAACTGCCCAACTCCTCAGATCTATATCTTGAGCATTTGGTTAAGTGTGCCCTTGACAAGTCACAACACCACTACACTCGTGTGAAGTACTGAAGAGTGTCTATTCAACTTTTTTGAAATTTTTTACTATTGGTCAAATTGATAACGTGTTGTGCAGCACAACTACTATTATTATTATATTATTATTATTTATTAAATAAATCAACTAAAAAAAACTATCTATTGAGTATTTATTAAATAGATAAACTATCTATAATTATTAAAATGAGCTAACATTTTAAGTTTTTAACTAAAGTTTAGCATATTGATTAAGATATAGACTTATAATTATAAATATTTTTAATAAATTATATGGATTTTGACTAATGAACTTATAAATAAGTAAATAAATAGTTATATATTTATTTTTATATACGTATTTTATATCTAAAAATATTTAAAAATATGCCTAAATATAAAATTTAATTAATTATTTAATTGTCATGTCCATGCCGTGTCATATCCTTATTTTTCAAAAATTGTCGTATCCCCATATCCATGTCCGTGTCGTATCCGTACCCGTGTCCGTGCAACTTAGCTTAGAATATCTTAGAAGATTTTAGACTCAACTAAATTACCAAAATACCCTTAATTCACAGGAATTGCAGAAATTACTGATTTGCCCCTCAATATAAAACTGACCATAACTAATAAAATAAAAACCTAAATTAAAAACTATTTTATCGAAACAAACGAAGTGAAGACTAGCTACAACCCAACATCTCCACTGATTCATGCATATTAAGCACATCAACAATTGGAACCAATTTTGACTTTCCCAAATTAAATGATTAAATTTTGAGACAATCGGTAATTTACACTGATAAATAACCTATTTTTCCAAAAGTTTAAGCTGTTAGAAAATTGTGAATTTAATATTTAACCATAACTCTAACACTCCCTCTCACATGTGAGCCTAAACTCCCCCTTAATAAACGGGGCCCAAAACATAAGATTTTTATCATTTTAAATAGAAGATAGAGTGAAGACAAGGATCGTACTTAGGATCTCCTGCACCAATATCATGTTAAATTACCAATTTTCGCAGCTCTGATATCATGTTAAATTACCAGTTATTCCAAAAGCTTAAGCTATTAGGAAATGATAAATTTAATCATGTAATCATTTAATTATATTCTAACACACCATATACTACTCTAAGTACTACCTCAACATTATAATTAATAACAAAGTGACAAATATTTGGGATTAAGGCAACGTTGGCGTTGGGTCAACTATGAAAAAAGCAATATAGTAAGCAAAGTAGCTGGGTCAACTATGAAAAAAGCAATATAGTAAGTGGAGTAGCGAATAACTAATAAATGAATGGTGTTGAGCAAGAAACCTATCAGTGAAAACATTTTTGCTGCAGGAGCTGATGCTGAAGGTAGAGCTAGCACCAGACCATGAGGATCAAACATGTAAAAGTTCCCACCAGAGATAATTGAGAGGAGATCACAGACGAAATAACAGCTAAGCAGTCCCAAACCATAGTTAAGAGTATCTCCCCGTAGTTTCCATGGAGGAAGAAGCTGGAGGCTACAAACTTCCTCCCTACTCAAGCTAACACCTTCCAAAATGGCCACTAGAGCAGGCCCTTGAAATTCTCCTGTACAAGTCACAATGCAAACAATGTTCAGAATAATGCTCTAAATTATGGTTAGGCAAGAAAAACACTAAGACATAAATTTAAGAATACAACATTAAATAAAATAAATAGATTTCCCTCAGCTGCAACATGACTGCAGAATTATATTCCAATGTTTTCCTCAAGATTTCTGCTGCTTTTTTTAAGCCATAAACTTCCTTCTCCCATAAGAATGGTGGAGGGAGAGATCATGGGTTCAAAACTCACAGGAGTGTGTGTAATTAGAAATTATTATTATATATATGTCCAAAAAATCGTTGGGGAACCATTCCAATAACAATTTTTAGATCTTGTATTGTTACCTAGATTGTGCTGCAGCAAAGACTGGCAAGGATGTTCCCTCTTGTCAATGATTAGGTGTAGCTTCGTGGCTTTGCAGCAATCTGCCAACTCAATAAGGTCGAACAACAAGAAATCACTGTTCCCGTACAACACCATAAGATCATTTATTCTAGAATAGTCCATGCATGGCAAATCTTTAGTCATTTCTTCATCAACTAAAGAGAGGCAGCGCAGTGACTGTACCCCCAACCTGTTTGCGAGATCATTGCTGATACTTGGATGTGCAAAATGTTTTCCAGCAAGAGTATGACTCTCCATCCATGGTGCATCATTGTAAACAACATCTCGTGCAAGCATCAGAACTCCAGAAGAATCTGGAATTAAGACTGGAGTCTCCGAAGCCTCAAACAATGGGTTGTCCAAGCAACAGTCTGCAACAGCTTCAAGGACACAATGGACAAAACTTAACTGATCTGTGGACAGTGGGAAACCTTTCACATCATTCTGCAAGCGCTGTAATACATTAAAATAGTCCCAAATATCAAAACTAAGTCTGACACCTAATTCCAAAAGCAGAACTCTAAATTCCGACAATTCAGATGGAACAACATACAAATAAGGAGAAAATTTCACAGGCGAATCAAATGCAAGTGCATTTGGGGATACAAAATCATCCCCAATCCAAACCCAGGAAACACCATTTAAAGCTGACTTTAGCACCATGAAAACCTCAGTACCGATATATTCTTGCAATTTTGAATAAAGTGACGGTATCCCTTTTTGCAGTGCAGCATCAAAACCAGGTTCCACAAAAGAATGCAACTTAAGCTGGTCATAGACCTTTGATAGCTCAATTAACTGGGTGGATAAAACATCTATGGCTGGGCGATCCACCCAACCAAGTTTATGTTGTAGGTAAGATGAGCAGCATTCGCCATCTAGTATATGCATTGAACACGACACCATCCACATGTGTGTTTTAGGTCTGACTATGGTTGGGGGTGCTACTTGATTAACAGATTTTAACCATGGGAGTCCTTTTAGAGGTGGATCTGAAGAAACAGGACACCAAGCAATAGATTTCATTTCAGACCAAAATTCCTCTTCTGGTTTATCATCAATCCTGACGCCTACAACTGAACTAGTGTCAAAATCCTCTATATAATTGTTCTTATCTCTCGTGGAAGAATCAACATCCATAGAATTACTACCATACACAACACTGTTTTCATCCAATAACAAGGTATCCTCTGATCCATCCCTATTTCCTGCCCCTTCCTCAGTTGAGAGCTTTAATGCCAGAGAATCTAAGCAGAAAAGCAACTTCTTTCCATAATAGTGTGTCTCTGAGTCCCCAGAATCATGCCATAGAGAAATCGATCTGGCACAATCAAGCAGACCAGAAAAACCAAGAGTTTTTCTGAGTCCAAGGCTTACTAATATCTCCAAAGTTTCAGGATCTGAGAATCTGTCAGAAGGGAAGAAAACTTCTCTGTGCAGCATCTTTTGTAGCTCAAGAACACGAGGATCATAAAGCCTGCAAAGTATATAGTACGAAATATATTCATATAAAATGATTTTGATGATGCTAATATTATTAGACATGCTGCCTATATAGCTTTGTGCAAACTATAACCATCTCACTTGAGAACATTACCATAAAGTCGTCGTAATTTCATGAGAAAGGACCTAAATAGGTTAGCTGTGCAAACTTCTTTCTTGCAGTCCAAAAGATGAATGAGAATAGCAAATACAAACAGGCTAATGAACCCCAGAAGAGAAAATCAGAACGCAAATATTGCACCCATGTGGTATGATAAACATAATTGTTAAAAAAATTTATAACAAGATATATCATATCTTGCACGTTCAATACATCTCATAAGAAATAACTTATATAAAAGCGCGTGTAGAAGGGAAAAATGGTGAAGCCAACACTATGAAATAACAACAAATTACCTTCTCATGGCATGTGCTAGTGTAAAAAAGAAAAAGGAAATTATGTATTCAAAAAGGGTTGCATGACTAATGTATCTAAGAAACCATAAATGACTTCAAAAGACATGCAAAAGTAAAAATAAAAAGATATTTATCATCTTATGCATAAAAAGGAGGTGATAAGTATGATGTATTTAATCATACTAGTGCCTAATTTATATCAAGGTTTCTTATATGATTAAAACCAATTTAAAAACAAGCTTATAAATTCCAAAAAAAAGAAAGTAGGATCTGAACTCAGATCTTAAAAAAAAAAAAAAAAAAAAAAAAAAAAAAAAAAAAAAAAAATCAAATTAGAAAATGACTTGAAAAATGAAAGATGCACCAAAGTTACCCTTATCATTACAATAAAAATAATAATAATTTAAATAAGAAAAACATAAGCTAAAGATGCATCAAAGTGAACCTCATCACTTTTTATGGGACCAATTATTTGGAGTTCCTATGAAGGCTTTGAGGAGCCCATAATAAGACTATTCACATAACTAGCGCAAAGAGAATGAAAGATGGTCAAAAGGAGAGAAACGAAGCCAAGGAAATGTACAGTGATAAAAAAATAATCTACGGAAACAACGGGGATGTAACGACCACACCCCACCTGTATAGATATTGTCCATTTTAGGTCCTAAACCCTTGCGGTTTTGTTGACCTCCTAAAGCACACAATAGTGGAAGAAAAGGCATCTACACATTGAACGGAGATCACTCCTTATAAGCACATCCCCATGTACTCCCCCAAGTGATGTGGGACTCTAGGATTGTTTCTCCCTTTGGTCCTTCACAATCCACCCCCATTACAAGCACACATGTCCTCGAATGTGGGGCTCATGCGTCCTCATGAGAAGATAATACAAGTGGCAAACATTTTAGCGATGCTACAAGGCAATTTCCAATGTGTCCTTAGGCGGTGACAAGACAAATGAAGATAATTAGCAAGGCAAGCCTAGGTTTTTATGGGTCATGATGAGTGCTTAGCAACGTGGGCTTGATTTGGTTGAAGATTTTTTTTTTTTTTTTAAGTAATAAAACTACATTGAAAAATAAAGAAATCATACAAGGAAACAAAGTAGTTCATAGAAAGTACAACTATGAACCACTAGAACACAGATGTGGATGGTGTCGTGTTAATCATGTGAACATGACACCATCCACATCTAAGTTTTCCTGGTAGTGTACTAAGGAACCACTAGAACATCAAAAACTTAGTTCATAGAAAGTACAACTATCAAGAAAACCAGCCAAAGAATTAAAACCAAAAACACCCAAAGCATTTGTCTACTCTAGCAAAGTCTGGAGGAAAGACAGCTGCAAATCATGGGTCGATCTCTCCTTTTCTTCGAAGGTACGAGCATTCCTCTCCCATCATATACCCCACATGAGACAATGAGGGATCATACTCCAAATCAATACAAATTTACATCTAATAAGCTTGCTCAACCAGCTGGCTAGAATTTCCACAACACCACTTGGCATAACCCAATAAGCCCCAAATAAAGAGAATACCATAGTCCAAACTCTCTAATTACATGACAATGTAAAAGTAAATGAGCAAAAGTCTCCCCATCCTTCTTACACATACAACACCAATCCATCACAACTACTCAACGCTTACACAAATTATTGGTGGTTAAGATTCTCCCCAAAGCTGCAGTCCAAAGAAAGAAACTAACCTTCATTGACACTTTCGATTTCCAAAGAGACTTCCATGGAAAAGAAGATTGAATAGTGGAATATAAAATCTTATAATAGGACCTACGATGAAAACCCCCATGGGGAAAAGTTTCCAACAAATCTAATCCCTTCCATTCCCTCTCACCAAACCAGAATAGATCAAATCCTAGGCAATTGACTCCAACTCCCAATCTTGAACCAGTCAAACAAAATTGACATTCCAATGGAAACCATCCCCTAAGAAAAGATAAAAGCTCAGCCACAGATGCTTCCTTAATGCAAGCAACACCTAATAGTTCTAGGAAGATATCTTTTAGAGAACTCTCTCCACACCAAGGATCAAACCAGAACGTAATACAAGAACCATCCCCCACCTTAAAAGTGACAAAACAATGGAAATTGTCACCCCTGATGCAGTTCATTTTTAAAGCTAATTGTTCATTTTAAAGCTAGCTGTTTACTAGTGCTTATGTTGTATGATAAGTAGTTCCTTTCACTTGTAACAGAAAGTTAGTTGATAGATTGGTAATGATAAGTGCAATAGCCTATCAGTTAGTTAGAGATGTTTGTTAGGCTTTGGCCAATCATATGGCAGCCACACAGTAGGTTCTTGTAACTAACTTTCTAGCCAATCAGTAGCTTGCTTATGTATCTATAAATAAGCAAGGCTGCCCTCATTGTAACTAGTTGAATTTGAATCCAAGAAATCTCTACCTATGAGGTATTATTCCAAGAGTGTGTTTGATGGAGTCATGGAAGATTAATATGCTATTACTTTGCAAATTCGTCTATTCAAGAATTATTTTTTAGGGTCCTCGTGTGAAGTCTAATTGAAGTGAAAGTCGTGCCCTTTTATTGGTCTAAGTATGAGTCTTTTAGGGTTAAAACAGTTTTTAATTTGGGTTTTTATTATAGTTAGTTTTATATTGAGGGGCAAATCTGTAATTTTCGCAATTCCTGCGAATTAAGGGTATTTTGGTAATTTAGTTGAGTCTAAAATCTTCTAAGGTATTCTAAGTATCTTAGGTTTATTTACTTGGAATCCAAGTTAGTAAATATTAGGTTTTATTAGTAGTCTTAATACTAGTAGGAATCCTATTACTACTAGTACAAGTAAGAATCCATATATATTGTGCTCAATGTATTAAAAAAAAATAGAATGAGCTGATTAATAAAATTGAGTGTTTTGAGCAATAGGCACATTGGCCTTTGCTGTTTCTTTCTCTTTCTCTCTTCTTTCTTTCTAAGGTTACTGTTCACGGTTACCGTTCACGGTTACTGTTCACACAGCCCCTAAACAACTGTAACTTCTCTCTAATTCTTCTTTTTCTTTCCTAACCCTAAACCCACCACAACTAAACATTAGACAAATACCTAATTTGTCCTACATCAGTGTCTCTTGAAGAGCTAGTTCATTCTTTCTTTTCTCTAAGCAACTTAGCTTTCTAAAGTAGCTTTCCTTTTCACCATTTTTCCTCCATCAACCCCTTTCTGATATTCTTCCAAAGACATACTCCATACGTCCCTTGCACAGCATTAGAGCACCAATCCCCCACATATTACCGTATTCAGTGTCCACTACCCTTCTCCACAAAGCATCCCTCTCCATTGCATACCACCACGACCATTTCTGAAGTAAATCCTAATTGAATAGAACCAAATCCCAAATGCCTAGCCCCCCAACTTGAATTGGTTCACAAACCCTCCTCCAACCAACCAGGTAATACTTAAAGTCATCTCCCTTTCCTCCCCACAAAAAATCTCGTAATTTTTCAATATGCCAAGCGAGACTCATCGGGATAGGAAATAAGGATAATAAATAAGTGGGAAGATTGGATAAAGTGCTCTTTATTTTTATTTTTTTTATAAGTAATAAATATGTATATTCAAAAAGCTACCTCATGCAAAAAGGCAGAAGGCAGATCAAAGATTACAGAAAGAGAATAATAAAAAATAAAAATAAAAACAAAGAAAATACTAATTACAAAGGAGAGAACTAAGGAACATAGGGAGAGAATCACTAGAGGTGAGTCCCCAAGCCCTAGACCACTCAAAAAGGGAGCCATTGAAAGAAGCAAGCAGCTGGTCGTCGGAGCTTTCCATATCCTCAAACGTCCGCCAATTTCGCTCCCTCCAAATACACCCCATTAAGCACGATAGAACTAAATTCCAAATGCTAGATGAGTGCTTTCCAAACCAATTCCACCGACCAAAAAGAGTATCTGCAACCGATCTTGGCAAGACTCATGAAATCCCAAAAGATCTAAAAACCAAACTCCACAACCGATAAGCCTTTCCACAATGAAGTAGCAGATGATCCACCGTTTCCCCATTACACCAACACATAATGCACCAGTCAACAAAATCAAACCCTCTACTCTGCAGATTGTCACCTGTAAGAATCTTATCCCAAACTGTGGTCCAAACAAAGAAAGAAACACACCGAAGAGCCTTAACCCTCCAAATACCTTTCCAAGGAAAAACAATCGGCAAGGGACCTCGTAACTTATTGTAAAAAGAACGGATATCAAAATCCCCATTGTTCATCAACTTCCATCTCATACGGTCTCCATTCTCAATTGGAGGTAAATTAGAACCCAAAGTACAAAGAAAGTCATCCACAACACCCATCTCCCAATCATTTGGTCTCCGAATGAAATGAACATCCCAACTTCTCCGTTCCTCTATCCCCAATCGTTCATGAGAAGAGGCCACAGAGGCTTCTTTATTAGAAGCAATCCCAAATACAACCGGAAAGGTCAATTGGAGTGGTGAATCCCCACACCACCGATCTGTCCAAAACTTCACTCTATCCCCCACCCCTACCTCAAACTGAATAGTTTTGCTAAAAACCTTCCAACCCATTCTGATACTTCTCCACAAACCACACCCATGTACACCTCTACCCAAAGTGCTCTTTATTAACATAAGTTAGCCCCCTTTAGAAAGAAACATCCTCTTCCAACCAGCCAACCGCATCTCCATCTTCTCTAGCACACCATTCCATACTGCCTTTGCTTTGAACATAGAGCCTATGGGGAGACCCAGCTATGTCATGGGTAGCTGAGCTAATTTGCATCTCGAAATTCAAACCAAAGTGATGCAGGACAATTAATAAAAAATAAAAATAAATAAATAAAAGGACAATAGAAAAGTAAAGGATAAACCTAAGAATCAACACTTAGGTCGCTTGGAATTAGCACCAAGCCAAACTCTTAGGAGTCGGCACCTAACTATTGGAAAATATCCAATCTAAATTTCACTAATCACGTCTATTCCCAAAATAAAAATAAACTAGTCTCTTATATAGAGCTAGAACCGGAAAATAAAGAGAAAGGTAACAACATACCAAAACTAATCCTAACTAAACTCAAATACTAATCCCTATCTAATCTCAAATCTAGGGGCTGTTTGGTAGGGTGTTTTGAGCAACAGTTTTTAGTGTTTAAACAACATTACATGTATTTCCACACTTTTTCATCCACACATATTTCCAAAAAATACAAATAACGTTACTAGAACAACATTACCAAACGGCCCCCTAATCCCTATCCAAATAAAAATCTACAATTATCCAATTTCCTTTAAGTTAAATACAAAAATCTGAAAATACAAATCTTAAAATAATTTTGGTTTTGCTCCTGCATCACAAAGATTCTACATTCAACACATCACCAATCGGCACCAGTTCATATTTCCCCAAATTTATTTTCAACCCAAAAATAATATGAATAAAGATTGCTTTCAAATGCCAAATTTGCTTTGGATCCACCCCACAAAAAGACAAGGTATCATCTGCAAAGAGAAGATATGAGATAACTAATTGACTAGTAGCCACCGACTGAAAATCTTGAAACGTAATTGCCTCTTCCAGCTCTCTCTAGCATCCGGATAAGTGCCTCCATAATGATGGTGAATAAAAGAGGGAACAAAGGGTCTTTCTATCTCAACCCTTTTGAGCTGTTAAAGAAACCAGCCTCCATCTAGGACCAAAACCACACTTCCAAAGCATATATATATATATAGAAATTCCAATGCACATTATCATCAACCTTCTCCAAATCTAGCTTACATAACACCCCTAGTATGTCAGACCTTAGGTGACTATCTAAGCATTCATTAGCAATCAACACTAAGTCCAAAATTTGTGGAGGTTGGGACGAACTACAGTGATTTTCGTTCTCTTTTTTCGAAGATCTAATTTTTGTTACAGGGTGAATAGGATTTGATGGACCCTAAGTTGTTTTGGGGTTTGACTCGGATTGTTTGGTGGATGGGATTATGTGGTTTGATGATGGTAGCTTGTTAGATTGTGAGCTGTTGTCTTTTTCTTTTCTTTTTTTCTTTTTTTTCTTTTTTTTGAATATGGTTCTGACCCACAATTTTGCTTGAATACACAATTGGATTTTTGCCACAATTTTGCTTGAATACACAATTGGATTTTTGCTCTGATACCAAAATTTGAAGTCAGACAAAACCCAAAACTGATGCAACACCAAAATTTGATTTAATAATAATATAAATAAATAAACTAGGAATCAACACCTAAGCTTTCTTGGAATTAGCACCAAGCAGGAGGAAACCAACCTAGGAATTAGCACTAAGGTTGGCTGGAATAAGCACCAAACCACTGGGAAAATTTTAAATTTTCACAAAAATTTTATTAATCAAGCAAACTGTGTAACTTTTGAGTACAATATTGTCCTTAATAGACTATTGTATCTTATCCCTAATTCTAATTGACTTATGAAAACAATTATTGAATGAAAAATGTATTCTTGAAACTAAGAAATTAAATTAAATACTAATAACCCCATTGACTAGTGAGACAAAATAATATCCAATTAACTAATGAAAACAAAATTGACTTCTAAAATTAATCAAAAATAAATTAAATAAAATTTTCTTTCTCTGGAATTAGTTAGGGTGTGTTTGTTTGAAGGTAAAAGAGGGTGAATGGAAAACTTTTGAGAGAAAATAGGAAGGAAAACTTTTTTGGAGTGTGTTTAGTTGGGTGAGGAGGAAGGAAAATAAATTGTGGGACCCAGGTGTTTTCTCTCTAGGCGCACCAAAAAGTTTTCTCCCCAAAATGGAAAGAAAATTGAAGGAAGAAAATGAGGCTCTTAACAGACGAAAATTACTTTTTTTTTTCTTCTTCATTTCGTCCAATTACTTTGTTTACCTTTTTTTTTTGTCCTTCATCCATTTGCACATACACAATTTTTTTGCTAAATAAATGTGTTACTTTTTTGTTTTATTTAATGAGGACATAATTGGGTGATTGCTTTTTTTTTTTGGGTTGTTTGTCACTTTTTTGTTTTAATTGAGTATCATTTTTAACAAGGGTATATGAGTAAATTTATGCAAACTCACTTTTTCCATCCTTTCACTTTTTCACTCCTAACCAAACAAAAAGAATGAAAATTAAAATATTTTTTATCCTCCCACTTTTCCATTCTCCTACCATTTTCTATACTCCCACTTTTCCACCCCTTTAACCAAACAGACCCTTAGTAATGTGGGACAAACAAAGAGATAGTAGACTACATAAAAGGTGTACTTTAAGTTCCTTGCCTCTTCTGAAATGTGGAGAACTTGGATTGAAGTTATACTTGTATCTATGTGGTGCGGACACTAGGTACAAGACCCCAATTACACGCACGTATAAGAGGAAGAGCAAAAAGAAGACGGCCCAACCTGTAGCCTTATGGATGGAGCCTATTAGTTATTGGGTTTGAGATTAAGCAAGCCCGAGCATTTAATAATTAAGGTTTCTTTAGGGTTTCTTTATGCATTTTATTGTTGGCTATTTAAGCACTTTTTCTGATTATTGTAAAACAGCTTTTGAGAATTATTAAAAACGTGTTTTCTTTTCACTAGTGCCGACTCCAGTTTTGCTTGGTGCTGACTCCCAGGGTTTATCTTTTGTTCTATTGTTAGTGTGGTTGTCCTACGTCAGTTTTGGTATCAGAGCCAGGTTTCCGGTCCATACAACACAACCGTAGACAACCAATTGAAAGCAAAACCATCAAAAGAGCAAGCCAGCCAAATATGACAATACCTTTCAAGTTTTTGCCCCATGAGATCTTGAACAAGCCGAAACCAGCCCCGGCAATCCGTATATACCCCACAGCCCCACATGAGTTTTTCATCCCCAAGCCAACAGAGAAGCCAGTGACGCCTCCCAAGCCGGTGACCACCATCCGTGCCCGCCTTTGATCACAGAACCCACACCCACAAACCAAAAAATAAATAAATAAATAAATAAAAATAAAAGAGAAAAGAAGGCGACCCATCAACCACAAGCCGCCGAAACCCACAAGATCAACACCCATCGCTACGCAACCTTCTTTCAATTTAGAGATTCCGCTCTCTTTCATTAGTTTCTGTGGTTTCTTTTTCATAAGTCTATACTTCGAGTCCGTGTCTTTCAATTTAGAGTCTTTCGTTTGAATTTCTTTTAAAGTCCGTGTCTGTAGCTTCTTAAGTTTAAGTCCGTGTACTGTATTTTATTATATTTCATTAAAATAAAATAATAAAAAATAAAAAAGAAGAAGAAGATAATGTGTTGTTGCTGCCAGCCCATTGTACGTATGGGCCTTATTTTGCTTTTCACAAATTCACTTTGTCCAATTAGAACCGCTCAATTGAGGAGCTAAGCCCGTGACTACCAAATGCAGTAAGTTGGCCACTGACAAGGGTACAATTCTTACTCTCTTTTTTGTGGATTCAATTTTGTCTCATTAAAAATATTATCTTTATATTTTTTATGTGCATATCCTACCATACCCCATTGGCCTACCCATTTTGTGCTCAACTTAGCTATTTTATTATTTGTGCTTTCTTTCAGTACCCATTCTAAAATTCAAAAAAAAAAAAAAAAAAACCAATTTCTTTGAAATATCTGATTCTCATTATTAATTGTGGAGCTTATTGGAAATTGACTTTTATTTGGGCTATCTTTCAATATTGTGAACCCTGTCACTACTTGATTGCAATTTACTCCTTTGATTCATTGATCTAATCTCTATATGCACTCTTGCTTGACCTTAATTTTACATTGAGAATTGGTTACTTGAACTTTTGTGAATCTCAATTGCATTCATAAATATAGTGTGCATGCATCTACGTAGTGGTCGCATCATGTCAAACTCTAAACATCAATCCACTTCTGAGCCTAGGCCCTCCTTAGAGCAAACCATAGAAGACCTAGCAAAAAGTGTCCATAATTTACTGGATAGGATTGAGCAAATTGAAGCATCTCAAAGAGAGACCATTAACCATGAAGGAGATAACATGCTTAGGCAAAATAACCACGGTTACTTTAATAGGGCTCCAAACTTGGAACATGATCACTATAACCACAATGGCCCTAGGGATTATGATGATAGGATGTTCAAGGAAAAGATAGAAGCACCTACCTTTGATGGATGCCTAGACCCATGGGTTTTCACTGATTGGTTACGTCAGATGGATAAATTCTTTGACTACTACCATTGGGCTGAGAATAAGAAAGCGAGGTATGCCAGGATGAAGTTAATTGGAAGAGTCGACCTTTTTTGGAAAGACCTTAAAGATACCATTAGGCGACGGCATGAGCCCCCCATAACTAATTGGCTTGAGATGAAGGATGCACTCTCAAAGAATTATCTTCCTCCAACTTATAGGAGCTCCCTCCTTGAGGAATGGGATCGCCTAAAGCAAGGCACTGCTCCTGTGGCTGAATATATAGAGAAGTTCAAGGAATTCAAGAGGCGAATTCGAATAGCCGAGGAAGAGGTTGTCACACTCAATAGGTTCAAGAAAGATTTATATGCTAACCTACTAGGCAAGATTATCACCCGAGGAGTCACTACCTTAAGAGAAGCATATGACCTCGCTAGGAATTATGAATTAGCATCCAAATCTATCTTTTGGAGACGATCTGAGCTCCGAAGTGTTCCCACCAACCCTCAACCTTTTGGTAGTAGATCTAGACTTGCCTTACCACCTAAGGTCAACCCCAATAGCACCCCAATAGAAAAAGAGGACAAGAGAAAAGGTGTGGTCAATGAGCCTTCACAATTAGGCTCTCGCCTCCAATGCTTCAAATGCAATGGGGTTGGACACATCGCTGCTAGGTGTCCCTTTAGGGCCCTTGTCATTCAAGAGGATGATGAAAAGATAGAAGATGTTGAGGAGCTGGTGTATGATCCTAATGTTGAAGAAACTCAAGATGTTGAGGCAGAATGGGAAGATGATCCTAGCTACCTCACATACATTAGAGCCATTTCTCCCCAGGTTGATGACTTCAAGGACTTTGGTGTCCCTAGAGTGAATGTGGTAAGGTGTGCTTTAACAGAGCAGAGAGACATTGATGATTGGCGAAGGAGTGTCATCTTCCAAACTTACACTAAGTGTGGAGACAAAACTTGCAAGGTTATTATAGATAGTGGGAGTTGCATTAATGCAGTGTCCTCTAACGTTGTTTCCCGCCTGGTTTGAAATTGACCCCACCCTAACCCATATAAAGTTTCTTGGGTGGATACTTCCTCCATAGCCATAAAAGAAAGATGTGTTGTCCCACTTCAATTCCTCACCTACAAGGCTGAAATATGGTGTGACGTAATTCACATGGATGTAGGACATATTATCTTAAGTAGGCCTTGGCTTTATGATTTGGATGTCACCCTTCATGGGCGATCCAATTCTTGCTAATTTATGTTTGAAGGTAAGAAGATTGTGCTCAATCCTTTGAAACCCAAGCCAATCGACATGAGCAAGAAAATAGAAGCACCAAAGGCGAAGGGCCTGAACATCATAAACCCAAAGGCATTTGAAAGGGTAGCAGTTCAAGAATCTATTGTGTTTGTCTTAGTTGCTAGGGAACTTCATGGAGAGACCCGTGAGGAGCAACCTGAAGAAGTGAAGTCAGTGCTCTAGGAATTTAAGGATGTTTTCCCTGAGGAACTCCCCGATCATTTACCGCCCATGCGTGACATACAACACGCCATAGATTTTGTGCCCGGAGCGACCCTACCTAACTTGCCTCACTATAGGATGAGCCCTGCAGAGCATGCCGAGTTGCAAAGGCAAGTAAAAGAACTACTTAGGAAGAGTTTTGTTCGTGAAAGCATGAGTCCTTGTGCAGTCCCTGCACTCTTGACTCCAAAGAAAGATGGAACTTGGAGGATGTGTATTGATAGCCGTGCCATCAACAAGATCACTGTGAAATATCGTTTTCCTATCCCTCGATTGGATGACATGTTGGATATGATGGCTAGAGCAACGATCTTCTCCAAGATAGACTTGAAAAGCGGTTATCATCAAATTAGGGTTCGTTCAGGTGATGAGTGGAAAACTGCTTTCAAGACGAAGGATGGTTTATATGAGTGGATGGCCATGCCTTTTGGATTGTCCAATACTCCTAGTACCTTTATGAGAGTGATGACTCAAGTGCTCAAGCCTTTTATTGGGAAATTCTTAGTTGTGTACTTTGATGACATCATCATCTATAATAAGTCTAGGGAGCAACACTTAGACCACTTAACTCAAGTTTGTACTACCCTTAGGAAGGAGAGTTTATATGGCAACCTAAAGAAGTGTTCTTTCTTCACCGATAGAGTCATCTTCCTAGGTTTCATAGTATCCTCTGAGGGAGTTTCTGCCGACCCCCAAAAGGTTCAAGTGATTGTGGAGTGGCCCAAGCCCAAAAAAATCCATGAAATTCGAAGCTTTCATGGGCTCGCTT
Source organism: Notholithocarpus densiflorus (assembly GCA_030021035.2). Classification (NCBI taxonomy): domain Eukaryota; kingdom Viridiplantae; phylum Streptophyta; class Magnoliopsida; order Fagales; family Fagaceae; genus Notholithocarpus; species Notholithocarpus densiflorus. Next base: position 9,655,087 of record JARYZH020000006.1, on the reverse strand, counting down.
CCTTTTATCGCCGATTCATCAAGGGGTTTAGTACCATTATGTCCCCCATCACTGATGGCATGTAACAAGGGGAGTTTGTTTGGACTAAAGCTGCTGCTAAGGCTTTCAATGAAGTAAAGCAAAAGATGACTGAGGCACCTGTCATGCGTCTCCCTGATTTTACCAAGCCTTTTGAAATGGAATGTGATGCCTCAGATATTGGTATAGAGGGAGTACTTAGTCAAGAGCGTCACCCAATTGCTTATTTCAGTGAGAAGTTGAATGACGCTAAGCAAAAGTACTCCACATATGACAAAAAGTTTTATGCCATTATTCGAGCTCTTTGGCATTGGCGCTATTACCTGTTGTCACGAGAATTTGTTATCTACTTTGATCATGAAGCTTTGCGCTATCTCCATTCCCAAAAGAAGCTGAATTTTAGGCACGGTAGTTGGGTTGAATTTCTGCAACGCTACCACTTTGTGGTGAAACATAGGGCGGGAGTTGAGAATAAGGCTGCTGGTGCACTAAGTCGAAGGGTGTCTTTGCTATCCATCATGAGTGTTAAGGTTACTGGGTTTGAAAGACTCAAGGATGATTACGAGTCATGCCCAGATTTTGGGGAGCTCTACACTAGCCTAAGTAATGCCCCACGGCCAATCCTGGATGATTACACTCTTCAAGATGGTTACTTGTTCAAGGCCAACAAGTTATGTATACCTCGGTCTTCAGTGAGAGATTTCCTAGTATGGGAGATACATGCGGGAGGCCTTGCAGGTCATTTTGGCCGAGACAAGACAATTGAGGAAGTGGAACGTCAATTCTATTGGCCTGGTCTTAAGAGAGGCGTTGCCAAGATAGTTGGTCAGTGTCGTACATGTCAACTAGCCAAACATCGCAAGCAAAACACTAGCCTATACACACCTCTACCTGTGCCAGATCGCCTGTGGCAGGATGTGAGTATGGACTTTGTGTTAGGTTTTCCCCGCACCTTTAGGAAGCATGATTCCATTCTAGTATTTGTTGATCGCTTCTCCAAGATGGCTCATTTCCTACCATGTTCTAAGACCTCTGATGCTTCTAAGATTGCAAAACTCTACTTTGATGAGATTGTCAAACTTTATGGTCTTCCCAAAACCATAGTGTCTGATAAGAATGTTCGCTTCATGAGTTATTTTTGGAAGACCTTGTGGCATTTAGTGGACACCATATTGAAATTTTCCACTGCATTTCATCCTCAAACTGATGGTCAAACTGAGGTGGTTAATCGTAGTCTAGGCAACCTCCTTCGGTGTCTAGTGGGTGAAGCCAATCGGAATCAGGATTCAATTCTTCCTGTCGCCCAACTTGCATATAATAGCTCTGTCAATAGGTCTATAGGCACTAGTCCTTTTGAGGTTGTGCATGGATATACACCTAGGAAGCCCTTAGATCTTTTGCCCATGTCCCCACATGTTAGAATTTCTGAGTCTGCTGAGGCATTTGCACGACATATTCATGATTTGCATAATGAGATTCGCAAAAAAATTCAGGCAAGTAATTCTCAATATAAAATTCATGCTGACACTCATCGGCGTCATGCAGAGTTTCAGGTAGGGGATTATGTCATGATTTGGATTCGACCTGAACGGTTACCCTCTGGGACTGTTAAGAAATTGCAGGCTCGTAGTGCCGGACCATTCAAGGTATTGAAACGAATGGGCCCAAATGCATATGTCATTGACCTTCTTCATGATTATGGTATTAGCTCCTCCTTTAATATTGAGGATCTAGTTACTTATAAAAACCCCACAGCTAATCCTGATACCCCTTTTGATGAGTCTTTGCCTAATCCTATTGATGCCCCTATTCCCACCCCTTTACCCTTAAATCTGCCTTATGCACATAAAGAATCTATTGATGCTATTTTAGATGAGCAGATTGTTTCTACCAAGGATGGAGGAGTTCACCGTTTCCTAGTTCGGTGGCGAGGGCGACCAGATTCTGATTGCACATGGATTACTCAAGATGAGCTACAGCGACTGGATCCTGACTTGCTGGAGTACTATCAGAGCTCTTCAGATTTCCACTTGACAGGGTCGAGTTCTTCTCACCCGGGGGGAGTTGGTGCGGACACAAGGTACAATCCCCCAATTACACGCACGTATAGGAGGAAGAGTAAAAAGAAGACGGCCCAACCTGTGGCCTTATGAATGGAGCCTATTAGTTATTGGGCTTGAGATTAAGCAAACCCGAGCATTTAATAATTAGGGTTTCTTTAGGGTTTCTTTATACGTTTTATTGTTAGCTATTTAAGCACTTTTTCTGATTATTGTAAGACAGTTTTTGAGAATTATTAAAAACGTGTGTTTTCTTTTCACTGGTGCCGACTCCAGTTTTGCTTGGTGCTGACTCCAAGCAGCCCTTAGGTGCTAACTCCCAAGGTTTATCTTTTGTTCTATTGTTAGTGTGGTTGTCCTACGTCACTATGACCTAAATGACAATAGGGCACAACCAAACCTGTTGAAGGAGCTAAGAAATGTCAAAAGGTAAAATGACCCACCATGATGCTTAGGAGTGACTTCAACTAGGACTGTTTCACCAACCGAGAAAACCAAAACAAACACCTCTAATCTGATGGTTTCCAACAAGTATTGCTATGTAGTGAGGTGGTAATTTTCCAAAACAACAATCAATTCAGAGAGAAAGAGTGTTGGAAACCCAACAAAAAC